>JANBPT010001110.1:0-14416 GCA_027575765.1 Tieghemiomyces parasiticus | reverse complement strand
TATTGACTGCGATACATCCTCTTTTTATCTATCCCTCTAGATGTTCACTCGTTACGATGTGTACTTTCGGATGTCCCTGTCTCTCTACCTAGGGAGCTCGATTCCTTTAGTTGTTTTTATTCTTTTTTTTCCCGCAGTTCGCCACTAAGATAAAATTTATCTGGTTTTACAATCCTTTAGGCATGATAACGCGTTTAGAGTGGGCAATCATAGGTTGGATGGACCGGTGAATGAGTACGCCTATGCGACCGGTCTTTGGGCCTCCCCGGGTCTGAAAAACAGTTGCCGGAGTAGCTGCAGCCGCCGAATATTGTCTAGGATATCGGAGAGGGCTCTATAGAAATGTGAAAGTGAAACGGGAGGAGGTTAGTGCTGTCAAAATATTATGCAATTAGGTAGCCAAATGAAACATTCAGCTGGATGATGACGCTGGGTCATTGACGATATGCGTGTAGTCAATAGTAGTAGTGGGCAACTGTACAATACAATTTTTCTCCTCTAGTAAAAACCTACTACGGCCGCCGGGCCAATGCGCTTACCGATGTGACTCCACCCATCGGGGCACCTTTTTATAATCTCTAGGGTACCAATGGCGACACAGCTCGGATACTGTACGGACATCTGGGATGGGTAGGGGTGGGGGGGGGTGCATGGCGTGGAACGGTATGGTTAGAAACATATGTTTAACATTAGTATTTTTCTATCCGTGCCATGACTTCCTCCTCTTCCCATTTTTTTTGGCAATTTGACCGCTCACCAATAATCTCCTCGCTGAGGTGGCCCGCCAGTTTAGGCATGTGGTGGGATATGAACTGGAGGTCTCGGAATACCGAGCTGCCGGCCAGGGTCCCCTGCTGCGGCACGGGGAAGTGCCGCTGGACAAAGCTAAGGATTTTGGTCTCGGCCTCGCGTTGGGTCGTCAGGGAGTCAAGCACGGCCGGAGTTAGGCCAGACTGTGATGGGGTGACGAAATGAATTGGTGAAGGAAAGAGGGGGAGGGTTAGCGCAAGCCCTAGCTATGGGTTAAGTCGCAAGAGGAGAAGGGGGATATGGTGACCTTAATACAGCTCCTGATGGGTAATTATAGATGTCTAACATGGTTGATGTAAAACATCTGATCTTTGACTGCTCTTGCTTGAATAAGGTAGGGGAAAGAGAGATAGATAGGGAGGGAGGTCTATCGTAAGACAATTATGGGTACTTACCCGACGGTGGATCTTTTGGAAGTAGCGATCCATGAAATCAAGTATCCGCTTGTTCTGGTCAATCACGACACTAGGGCCCTAGGCAGCAAGAAACGCCAAATTCGGTTGGGAAAAGGTTACAGTCAAATATTGACGCCCAGGGAGAAAAGAGTTAGTAGGGAACGGTCCGCAGATGGACGGCCTCTGGTGTGCGGGGTCGCATGACATACTTGGCTCCTTGGTTCCGCGTAAAGTAGGGCCGATAGATATGATTTAATGACCCCCTCCTTGTACTATGTCTTACTTTGGCGACAATATTGAGCTCGCTATCGGTGGCCACCGCGGCAATTTCGAGGAGGTGGTCTTTCTTTGCGTCATAGCCCGAAACCTAAACAGCGGGAATTAGATGGTTACAGTGGCAAGTTTTGGTCAGTGGATGGGTTCGGAGTTTGTCGTTCCTTCAAGGCCGTGATGCCACCTGCCTGGCTTAATCCAACCCTCGTGTGGCCAGTGGTGCCCTAGCCAAGCCTGGGCGTGTCCTGAACACACCGAGGCTGCATCGTCAAATTCCTACCTCGCAGTTGATCCACAGAATGGCGGCCTCCCCCGCAGGGAAGGCGTGGCCCAGGGTGCGGGGCGCGAACGTGGAGAGTATGGCCGGATACATAGCGAATGTCAGGCTGGACCGAGAGCCGCGTGGTATGCTAAGCGGAGGCTGAATCGGAGCATGCGGTGTTGAACACAACGATGTGTCGTATGGGCTCCTCTCCAGCCAGGTAGACTACAGTTCGCATGTGCTAGCTTCATTCGCCAGTCAGCCTGCATGTCGCCCATCGAGAGTTATCCCCTCACACACTGGAACCTAGTGTGCCGCAGCTGGCTCCCTGGTCAACTATGGGTTAGCCTGGCACCATGCGTATGGTCGGGTGGGCGACTAGCCTCAACCACCGAGGATTAGCAGCTGCTACAAAGCGGGGCTCTGGGGCTCGCGGCCGCAGGGCTGTGGACAAACCGGCACCTGACTTCTCCGACTGTCGGCATACACTCGACAGCTCGCCCCCTCCCCATGGCGAACAATAGAAATCACGGGATCCCAATGGTTACAGGCCTCCCAACTGAAGTGATGACGAACCTGTTTGGCCCCGATCGTCACTATTTCTGATAAGCAGCCAGATGACGAAGCGACAGGTGGGTGGATGAGTGTTGCCCGGTCATTGGCGGAAATGGCAGCGTTGGTCGCTCTGATGTATTACAGGATGGCAGAGCCGGAGGACGATCGTGGGAACGACTCCCGGGGCGTGACCGTGGGGGGGGGGAAGGCAGAGCCACGGCCATTGAGGAGTGGCAATCCACGGGCCGGCAGGAGTCCGCCCTCCTTCTCCTACGTTTCACCCCTCCCCTCACAAACTACCACTGATCTTCCCGCCTGTTTTCGCGCTGTGCTGGAGCCTGCCCCTCCCGTGTATGCACGCAACAGTCCTGAAACCCGTCCTCCTATCTGAGGGTAAATGCCCTGGCCTCTTGTCACGCCCGTGAGCGGCTTGATAGAAGCTCCCTACGACCACGGCCCTCAAGTGCGTTAAATACCGGTTCGGCTGCCGGTCATCCTCTGTGATTCCATCTTGTCTCTCTATAATTCTTCCAACTAGTTACGCCCCACCCACCCTATTGTCTCGCACGGGTTGCCTCATTCGTCCCCACTGTGACTACCACCTCGGTCTATTTCCTACAAACCGCTTCCTGGCGTGACTGGCCGTTCCCCCCCTCTCGGGTACACCGACGCAACCGCCAACCGTCCCCTCCCCGTCCAGCCTGCACCTTCCTGCACTTACACGCACACCATCGGTATCCTCCCCCTGACTGATTACCATGCGCTACGGTACGGCCCTCCTCATAGCAGCCGCGGGCCTGCTCGGGACCTCCTTCACCGCTGCCTCGGCCCAGCTGGTCTTTTCCCATTCCGAAGACACGCTCCTCACTGACGACCTCCGTTTCCTGGGTGAGGTCGAGCATGGTACGCAGCCCTTTGCAGTGGACGACGAGGTTGTCAACTTGGAGCCGGCCGTAGCCGACGATGGTGAGCCAATCGCTGTGTCCGAGGCCGGATTCACCATCGCCCAGCACCCGGCCTTCCCGCAGTACAAACTACGTATCCGTGAACCCAAACTGTGCGACCCGACCGTGCAGCAGTACTCAGGCTACCTAGACGTGGGCAGCGACAAGCACTTCTACTTTTGGTTCTTTGAGTCGCGCGATAAGCCTGCCGAGGACCCGGTCCTGCTGTGGTTGAACGGCGGCCCCGGGTGCTCGTCGCTCACGGGGCTCATGATGGAACTGGGTCCGTGCCGTCTGCACGAAGACGGGTCCCTCACTCACAACCCCCACTCGTGGAACAACCACGCCAACCTTCTGTTCCTGGACCAGCCCACCAACGTTGGTTATTCGTACGGCCGCAGCGTGTTCAACACCGCCACCGCCAGCGAGGACGTGTACGCCTTCCTGCAGCTCTTCTTCAAACAGTACACCAAGTATGCGGAATTGCCCTTCCACGTATTTGGCGAATCGTATGGTGGTCACTTCGTCCCGGCCATCGGCGGCAAGATCTTTGCCGAGAACCAACGGCTACAGGAACCGGTCGCCGTGTCCCCCGTGGCCGGATTCCTCCGCGATCAGGGCGTCCAGGTCATTAACCTGGCCAGCCTGGGCATTGGCAATGGTCTAGTGGACGAGCTGATCCAGTACAAGTACTACCACACCATGGCTTGTAACTCGTCGTACGGCCAGGTCCTCTCGGACTCGGCGTGTCAGCAGATGGCCGGGGCCTACCCAAGCTGCGGCAAGAAGATTCAGCAGTGCTACAAGACCGAGAGCGCCCTGAGCTGCGTACCCGCCGCCTTCGACTGTAACCGCCGCTTGATTGGGCCCTACCAGTCCTCGGGCCTGAACCCCTACGACGTGCGTCTCCCCTGCGAAGACGGCAACCTATGCTACCCGCTCATCGGGGCCATTGAGAAATACTTTAACCGGCCCGAGGTAATGCGCGAGCTGGGTGCCGACGTGGACTCATACAAGGGTTGCAACATGAACGTCAATCTCGGGTTCAACCTGGCCGGCGATTGGATGAAACCATATATGCGGTACCTGCCCCCGCTCCTCGAGGCCGGTATTCGCGTGCTTGTCTACGCCGGCGACGCCGATTTCATCTGCAACTGGTACGGTAACAAGGCCTGGACGCTCGACCTTGAATGGTCTGGTCGCGACAAGTTCCGTGCCGCCGAAGACCGGGACTGGACCCTGGCCGAGACCAAGTCCACCGTCAACCCGTCCTACTGGGCCAGTCTCCATCCCCATTCCCACAAGAAGGGAAAGCACCATAAGAAGGGCAAGAAGGGGGCCAAACCCGTTGGTGAGGTCCGCAGCCACGAAAACTTCACCTTCCTGCGCATCTTTGGTGCCGGCCATATGGCTCCCTATGATCAGCCCGAGAGCTCATCTGATATGGTTGACCGTTGGCTGGCCGGTAGCGACCTGTAAATTTTGGGTAATTTGGCGAACGCTTAACATATGACCCCCCCTCGTCTACGACCAGATCCGGCCTATCGTGGTCCGGGTTCTCTCTGGTCTACTCCATCTTTTTTGTTCTATAAATCTTATAATACACGCCTACCCGTTCGCTACTGTAGTGGCCTTTAACCGAATACATTAAACTATCCTGCATTCGGCATTTGTAAGCATCACTAGCCCCATGGGGTCGCGTAGAGAGGGCCTACGCCGTAATTGATTTCTTATCTCCCTCTCCCTTTCTCAGTATGTGTTCAGTAGAATGGCGGTATTCATTAACTCGCCCATACTCACGCAAATGCTAGACAAGCCGAATCTTGATTAAATTACAAAGTGTTAACTGTAAGAGATTATCAACGGGGCCCATAAAACCAACACGCCATAAGAGAGAGAGAAAAAAAAGGCCACCACCATTATCCACAACCTGTCAGCCTACGGCATGTTATCCAAAATATTCGCTAGGGTAGCGTTATCCAGCGGGATATACATGAGGTCCCCGCCATCCAGCCCTTTACGCGTCTGGATGATTTTATGGTCGCGGAATTCGGTAAGCTGGGCGCGGAACGCCACGTCGCTGCTAACCAGGAACCGTTCGCGACATTTGGCGTAGAAGTCTGGATACGCCAGGCCAATGGCACTTGTCGCTCCCGCTTCCGCCTTGGCCTTGGATCGGCCCCAACGGCCGGCCTTGTCTCCCGTGTCGCCTTCTTCGCCATCACTACCCTCGTCGTTCCCGCCGGCCTTATGACCATCGCCACCACCATGTCGGCCGCACGCCATTTGGTAATCGGCCAGCACCTTAAACACGCCCTTAGCATTACTGGTTAGACTCGCCAGCACATACCGGATCCCGGTGGCGCTTACCTCCTGGTGCTGGACCATCAGAGAGGTTTCGAAACTGGTCTCGGTGGTATACGGTTCGAACGTCGTGAGGTCATGCCAGACCCACCGGTACTGCGCCAGCCGGACGGCGTCCCACAGCAAAGGGGACTGGATGTGATCGACGGACGCAATGAGATGGACGTGGGGACTACAGGACGCGAGTTGGGCCAGTAGGCACTGCAGGCGGTCCACACGGAGACTCGGGCCCTCCAGGTTGTGTACGAGGAGGTAGAGGCAAGGGTAGGGGCGATCGGGGTCGGTAAAATAGGCCCGAAGGCGGGCGAGTTGGTCCGTGAGTTGCGATCCGTACCCGGCGGTCGTGGTGGCAAGGTCGCTCGAACTTGTGGCCTTGGCCGCGCAGGATGCGACGGGGCTAAGCTCTAGGGCCTCGTTTAGAATCTTGTGCATGATATGGCGGATGGTGAGCGTCGGGAAATACCCGTTGATGACCACCACTGGTCCGTCGTTCAGATACTCGGTGGCGAACCGAGTGAGTAGACGGCGTTTGGACCCGAACCCGTAAAAGAGGATGCTGAATCCGGCGCGGAGTTCAAAGTACCACTGATGGAAGTGCTGTTCGTGGAGGCGGGCAAGCATGGCCCGCTCCGACACGTGGGTCGCCGGGACAGCGTCCAGGTAGCGTCGGAACTCGTCGTGCTCGAGGACGGGTAGTTTGGCTAGCGTGTGGTTAGAGGTGTTGCCGAGTTTATGCGCTTGGAGGTCCTGGAAGTAGCGTTCATGGGTGGAGGCGGCGACATCATTTTCGTAGCCGGTGGCGGGCCGTACGGTAGAAGCGGCGGTAGTTGGAGTGTGGGCTAAAGATCCGGCTGTAACGGCTGGCTCGGTATCGCTGCCTTCGCCCGTGATGGCCTGCAAGTCAAACGGCTCGTCCTCATCCTCATCATCGTCATCGTCGTTTTCCAGCCCAAAGTTCATGACGAAACCGGACTGCTTGGCCATGGTATCAATCTCGTGCAGGCTAGCCTCCATCTCGTCAAGGTTATACTTGTCAACCACGTCTCGGGAGAACGCAGTGGTGGTGGCGGGCGTCGCCACGGCGGATTTGGGCGGACGGCCGCGTCGCTTAGGTTTACCAGGGGTCTGGGCCTCGACGGTGGTCTCCCCGTCGTCATCTTTCTCGGGAAGGATCTCGAAGGCTAGGCGGCTGGGTTGGCCGGGCGTATAAGGTGTCCGATCTGCCAAACGGCTCTTAACAGCACTTCCCCGGGTCTTGCGCGCGCTACCCAGACTGAACATTTGTTTGCCTGTGAGCCGCACCTGGCTACCCGGCGTCTGGTCCGACCCGTCATTTATATCCTGCTCACAATCGTCGTTTTCATTGTCGTCGTTGGGGTCGCGGCTATGGGCGAGGGTCGAGGACGAAGCAATCGGCTCGGGATTCTTGCGTGGGCGACCACGTCGGCGAGGCGTGGCGGCAGGTGAGTCAAGCCCAGGTGCGGGCGCGGTAGTTAAGGAAGGCGTTGTCATGACGACGCCGGCGATGCTGGACTGTCGCCGCTGGACCTTGGTAGCCGACCGTGCGTACCGGTCGCTGATTTGGAGGTCCTTCCAATCGGACGTGCCCTGGTCGTCGTCGTCATCGAATGGTCCGTCACTGGCGTTACTACCCTTAACGGAAGGTTCAGAGTCGGCGGCCAAAGATGCCTCCAAACCGAACGTACGTCCCTTACGACCCGGATGACGGGCCGTGCCGACCGGGGTGGCGGGGGCCACTGCCACCGCTGGTTTCCGAGTCGAAGTGGTCGGGGCCCGAGAGCTGCTCTTGGTCTTTTGGGACATCGAGGAAGATGGAGTTCTCGCTGTCGCCGCCGGCTTACGACCGCGCCTGGCCTCCTGTCCCCGCGGCGTCGCAGACGTGCTAGGGGTAGGGTTGTCGGCTTTCTCGACCACTGACCTCCGCGGACGGCGGGGGGAGGACCGTGGGGCTTCGGAATCAGCCTCCTGGGTAGGTAGGTCTAGTTTAGCGGGTCTGCTACGTGTGGACATCCGGACAATTAGGCTCGGTCTCGGAATCACGACTTCCACCCTGGGGAGACCCTGATGTTGGCTCATGCTTAAATATTTAATGGATGTAACAAATGGTGGGAGGGGGCGGGATTCACAAGTTAGGAAAGAGGTAAATATTTAGCACTCCCTTCCCCGGTGCGATGTAGCCTTACGACTTGAGCGTGTATCTGAATGGGCGACTGTGTGGAGTGCGGAATACGGCGGTTCCAGGAGCGTCCCCTTTTCGCCCACGCGTGGCCGCTGCCCCTGCACTTGATACCGGGCCGTATTACTCTCATACCATAACCGCGTCTTCTACTATGCATACTCTCTGACCTCCGTTGATCCGTCTGAACCGACAATTTTCCTCTTTAACTGTATCAACTTTGCTAGTTTTACCGCTAAGCGTTCATGCCGAGAGGTATACATACCTCCATAGTCGTGGACTCCCCCCTGACCTCTTGATCGTCATGTCTAGATCATCCACCACCACGCCCGATATCTTTCAAGCGTTCAATTCCATCGAGCTAGTTCCTGGAGGTTGATCGATCTGTCTATTTCCCCATATTGTCCTGCCACTACGCTTGTATTGGTATGGCAGAATTTAGGACCACCGCAGTAAGTACTACATTAGCTCTATGGTATCTGCCCCATAGTGGTAGGTACGCTCTTCCCTTCACTTCTACGTTTGCGTCCTCCAAGCTGCATCTGTAGGATCCAGGTGGAAACCACCGGCCCCCCTACGTAAACTCCGCCACAGCCATTACAAGCCCGATTACTAGTGGTGCTGATGCTCAGCCGGTAGTGATTGGCTCTGGCAAGCCCCATCAGGACATCGACGGAAAAAGGTGCCTAATTACTGTTTTGATTGTTGGTTATCATTAGGAAGATATTCAGGGTCTAACATAGTTGTACGTCCCCAGGTCGCTGCGAAGAATAAGGTACCTGGTACCAGCGGGATCGCGGCAGCTTCGGTACTTCTGCTTGCCGGTCAGCTGGACTAAGTCCTTATCCCTGACCGGCTGGCTAGTGCTGTTTAAAAATGAATAAACTGAAGGTTACTAAAGAGAGAACAGGGCCCCGCGCTAAATAATGCTAGCCATTAAAACATGGTAGTGATAAAGCGGGCAGCAACTCCCAATATAGTAGGAGAACCGGCACAGATACTTATGACCCTTTTCAACTCTAAAAACGAATTTAGGAAGCCAAAGAGTGGATGTTGTCCTTACATTCCAAAGAGTGGATGTTGTCCTTACATTCTGCTACTGCGGGTCATTCTGGGGTGAGAGTCTTTAACCCGCACATGACTAGGTGGTATCAAGGCAAGCTGTGCAGCAGAGAATGGTACAATTGCAGCTTGGATTATTCCGGACAGCTCGCCAAGTCAATCACTGCATAGCTTCGCCTATGGAACAGTGGTTGAAAACCTTGACCTAATATTTATTTAGCACGACGTATAATGCCTGCATTCTAAACGCTATCTTAGCCTTAGAAGCATACAGTACTACCATTCCTCCCCTAATATACTAAAACATATAGTGAAGGTATGGTTGGCTTCCGCTGTTGGACAGACAGATTTCAGCATTGCCACGTCAAAGAAATACAGGTACGTAGTCACGTTCAGGATCCAACGCAGTGTGTTAGTAAAGACGGCAGAGTAAATCATTTCAGTGGGTTGTGTGTGTGCCGTTCGTGGGGGGTTACGCCGTACCTCTCGAGGTTGCTGGCGGGTTGGTCCAGCGTAGGCCCTGCCGAAATTTGAGGTGAGCGAACGAAAAACACGATCACCGATATAGCCGCTTTCCCCTGACAAATCTCGGATGGCCGCTTGTACTCTCATGGATACGGAAAATAGTGTCTACAGGTATCCGCAGGACTTGGGGCGAAGGCCTCGAGCCTCCCGTCCATTCTCGCACTCTCTCTCGCCTGCAGCCTATCACGCTATACCTGTAGCTGCATCTCAGAAGGCAGCGCCCAGCCAACCGCTTGTAGCTGGCCTGTATAAGGGAGAAGGGACAGTGGGGAGGAGGAGGGAAGGGTGAAGGGTTGAACGACGCACAGTTTCCTGTGCAACTGAGGTGGTGGAGAAGGGGGTCGGGGGTGTATCTGTTGTTTTCTTTCTCTTCCGTATACCGCACCGCCTTGGCCTTTTTACATCCCGGTAGAGACGCAGAGGGCGACACTATGTACGTGGCATTAACCGAGAGAAAGATGAAGGGAGATGGCGAGGAGGGGGGGAATGTAAGGGAGGGACACAAGGAATGCCAGGCCATAGACCTCGAAGAACGGGGTGCTACAGGTACACAAAGGGTTCACAGGGTGCTCCGCTAGCGTAAGGGTAGAACAAGGAAAAGTGGCGGCGCTGGGGACACCAGGCCCACGCGTATACAACGTTTCCTTCCCCTTGGTACATTTTTAACCTTGAATGGTGGCCATACTTGCTATTGAGCGGCTGACAAGTTACCGTAATTTTTTTTTTTGGTTATGGCTTCGCGGCCGGGTACACTTGCCCACATCGGCTCGCTAGCCGTAAATTCCAAAGTGCCAGATACGGGCGCTGCCGCCCTGTTGCATATATATTTTTTTACGACCATTTGTAACAAATGATGATTTCGAGTGGTAGATCGACCAGCCAGGCGGGCTAAATATGGGCGGGTAGGGTGCATTCTATGTTGGCAACGGAACTACGAAGCATATGCGCTGGACCAACTGGCGGGCTAAAATTAGGAGAGGTGTCCGAGTTACACAATGAAGGCAGGCCTGACCACCACAACAGGCCGCCTATCAACTAAGCGATGGAAAGCCAAGCAGTGTGGCCGTTGGTTATGGGGATGTATATGTGTAGGGTAAACTATGGCCAATGCTGACGAACCCGACCGCCCTTCCACTTCATCCCCCCCTTGCCGCTCTACACTCCCGATGGTACAGCGTCGTACCTCGATTCAATATATAACGTCACCCCTTTCCCACTCTTCACAGGAACCTTACACTCCGCCATCGTAGTTCATATACTCGCCAATCGCTTACTATCTCGCATCCGTATATCTCTTGATCCCCCCCTCCCCTTCCGTCATCGTCTCACCATGCAGTTGCAGTCTACCCTGTCCTGGCTTACCGCGGGACCCCTCCTTGCCCTGGTTATACACGGGATGGGCCTGCGCGTTCGCGCTACACCCGTCGAATTTAAAGACCTTCCAAGCGAAGTACATTATGAACTGGCTAAATACCTACCCCGCTTCGACCTTTTCTCACTGATGAATGCCGACAGGCACTTAAACACGGTATTTAGTAACCAACCTGAAATCAAGGTAAGTAAATGGGCGAGGAAAGCTCGTTTATTTTTCAGCTTCTCGTATGGGAGTGTGTAGACCAGTTTTTCTAATAGAGTCGGCGACTTTAGGGTCCTGCATATCTGGAAATTGTGACCTCCTACACAAACCCACCTAAGTATAATCCTCCCTATACGCTTAGGTGCGATTGGATTACAGCCTTGTTACTAACCCTGGATAGCATTACTTCCGGCTGCCTATGCTTTCCATTTTTATCTAGGTGCTTGCCAAACTGGAAGTAGTTAATGGAGAGCCGTTTTCCGGGAAAGTGCTGAGCGATAAAGCGCGTATGGCCCTCATGATCGCCCTATGCAAACCCTACGCCGACATCTACTATTCAGGCTTGGCTTTCGACGACTTCGCGCCGAATGGCCAACTGCAACTGAGCCCAAACACCCAGCAAAACAACGTGTCGCCTAGGGATATCTACGCAACGTTTGTGCATTACGTTGGCAACCGTCTTCGCTACATTGATCTTAGCCAAAAATTCAACCGTGTGACCCATGGGTCGATATATCCTTTCCTTCTTGCCGCGTACCAGGGTGAAACGGAGATGATCGCGAAGTTTATAAGCCAGATCGACCGTCAATCGGTGGCCGCAAAACTCAATCACGATATTTATGACCCCTGGTCTGCTGCGAACCAAATTCGAGCCGCCTACGAGAGAAATTCTTCAACGTTGACCAACTTTTCCAAGTCATTCGTGAACGAAGACTTGGTGAAGCAACTGTATGCCTTCATGATCAAAGAAAAGAAACTAGACCACCTCGTGGACCTCATGCATTTACTGGCCAGGACCTCCACCGGAGATGTGCCGCCCTACGCGAACCTAGTGTCCGTGCTCCTCCTCGAGGCTGGCTACGTGCGAACCGCCGAAGACGCACCACAGGCCCCTGTTTGACTACCAGATAGCGACCTACCCATGAAAGACACGACCCGCAAGACGCTGAATGACTACCTATCCCCAGTGCTGAATGCAAACGGACGCCAAAATATGCAATGTGCAGAACTCTACCGCCTCGATACGGCCGCCGCTGTCATCAGACGCTCCCTCACGGCCTACCGTCAACAAAGGGGTATAACTAACGTGCGAGAAGCTCCTATGCCCCCAACATTCTGTAAGGGTACTCTATACGATACTCGCTATTTCCACTTTGCTCGTCATGACAACGAGGTGCACTTTTATGTACGCACTAATACGGATGACCTGACCCCTGAGCAGCGAGCTGCCCTGACACCAGTGAGCAGCGATAAGGTCCCATTTTCTAGTTTCGGTCCCACCGGGGCTGAAGATACCATCCCCGAGGATGAATTCACCACGGGCAAGGTCACGCTTAGTGAGCCCGCCCTCCGTATCCTGCGAAAGTTTTAAAGCTGGTAGGACTTCGGTGACTCCACTAAATGACAATGCCAAGCTCTTTGTTATCCCTATAAATCGTTCTGAAGTACTCAATACGGCCATCAACGCCGGTGAAAGTTAAAGTATAAGCTTTAGTAAAAATAAAATTTGGCAGTGTGGATCACTTGATGCATTCCCCCCTATCTGGGTGTCAAAATGGGCTTTGAGCTTGCCTAACTAAACAATTGTTATCGCGAAATAGATGGAGAAAGCTCTATATGGATAGTGAGTGATTTTTTTTACCTCAGAAGTGTGGTGCGACTGGTCGAATTTGGTGAAGAGCTCCCTTGTCATGCCCTTAACCACTGATCCGATCAGTTGTGGCACTTCCATCCCTTTCTCTAACCGTGTTCTTTTACTCCGTATACTCATTGTCCTTGCCCAGCGACGTTAACCTTCCTGGTCGGTTGGCCGTCACCTTCTTTTTGACAGGCGCCTCTGCCTCTATCCTTTTAGGGCTTACCTCCCATCAATCTTTTTCCTTTATTGATCTGGCAGCTTGGCAGCGGTCTTCATATCCCGCCTGGACGCTAGCCCCGTCTCGCACTGTCGTCCTTCGGGTTCCCTCCTAACCCAAGCGAAAGCCGCTACGAACGATACGGGACACCCTTCCAGTATAAAATAACCCTCCGAAGTTGCTATGCAATAAACGACAGCCTATCCATTCCCATCCAGTTTTCCCACTACACTTCAATTCCGTTCCCTTAGTAAGATTTCTCTGTTAGTTAACTTCGCTAGGCTAGTTAGACTTTTTTTCCCCTCTAGGGTAGTTTCTTCCCTACGACAATATTGATGAACAGTATATGAAAGGTACCAACTGGTGGCGCTGGTGATCAGCCTGGTTGATGGGGGCCTCAGAGTTAATGTGCCTGAAAAACCTCAGATTCCTGCTCAGCATTGTTTACTTAATCATAACGAAAATATATCTAGGCTAAGGCCAACCGCCCGCAGGGTTAGTTGGGATCTCCTTTTCCGGTGGAGCTTGTGCGATACTCCTGTTGAGACGTACAACATGCAACAAACGGCCGAACTAGGAGGCCATATCTAAGAGCATTAGCCTCTTGCAAGTAACGGAGGGGCAAGCATTGGTAAAACCTAGGGTGACCGTTGGCACAGAAGGAACGTCTTTCTTTTTTTGCCGCCTTAACAATACTGCTAATAGAGATACCTTTTACATCACATTTGGTAAATATGGGTTGGGTAGGGCTACAACGTCAGACTAGGGAGCAATGTCGCACTTAAAATGGAAAAATACGCTATTAAGAATAATCTGGTTCTATAATAGATTACATCATAAGCCTCACGGGGTCTGATGCCCCTAGGTTGTATCAGCAGGATCAGGGTCTGAGACTTACCAGCTCTTTAGCGAAGTCTTTTGTTGATGATTTATGAAAGGTCAGACTACGCTGTAAATAATGCACCATACCGAGTATGGGCTTACCGGATTAGGAATAACGTGAGGTTCGGACGTGACTCATCTGCCGGCCCAAGGTATACAGTGTTTGTCCTTCAGTACCTATTTGGTGGCGCCTGAGCATTACCTAACCGAGTAGTTGACTACAGGTGGGTATCATGCGCGATCCAGGTTCGTTGGTGAAAATTGAGCCGTTAGTGCACTGTACCTAGGTCTTTGAAATCAACCCTCTTGTAATGGCTCTGGCCGTACAACTACTAGATGGCGTAAATAAAGCTTGGGCTAAGGGGTGCATTAGGGTGTGTAATAACAGAAACACGAGTGCACAAATAGAAAAAGGCACAGGGGTACGGCATAAGTATATGGTGAGATTGAGGTGATGAGTAGAATAGTACACATTATAGAAGAATGATCGGTAAAAAGCAATTACGCCGCAGTTGACGGGTCGATGGTAAGTAGGAAAAGTAATAAGGATCGGGTAAAGTGACCAGAAAGTTGGACCTGACATGAATTTTTTCCCCAGGGAATGAGATTCGGAATAGCTAAAGTTCGATAAAAAAAATATCTAGACGGCGGCAGAGGGAGACGCCGCTTGTTCGGCTGCCAACCACTGCTGCACAAATAGAGAGGCCTTCATGAA
>JANBPT010000111.1:0-71875 GCA_027575765.1 Tieghemiomyces parasiticus | reverse complement strand
GAGAAGTACCAGAAGCGTAGTTTCGACGAGCTGCACCAGTCCCACAAGCACGGCATCATGTGCTTCACCGGCCCCGAACTCATCCGCGGTCCCCAACTGGCCGAGGAGGCCAGCGAGGCGCTCGGTACCAAGATTCGCTTCCAGCACGTATCGGAGGATGAGATGTGCAAGTACCTCAAGCAGACCGGTGAGCTCTGCAAGATGGAAATCGAGGGCTTTGTCGAGGTGATGTGCAACATCGAAAAGGGCCACCTCGAGGAACAGACCAAGGACCTCGAGAAGCTGATGGGCAAGAAGCCCATGCGTCTGCGCGACTTCTTTGAGCACCACGAGGACGAGTTCAAGCCCTCGCAGTAGAGGGTATCGATCCCCACTCATCTTTCCTCCACTTCCGGGGTGCGTTTCTTGGCGTCCACTACTCTAGTCAACATTGCGCATTACACACACTTTGTGATTGTTATCAAGTAGTCCTTGCTTGTGACCTCCCAGCTGTCTTTATACACCCAACTTGCATTATGCCGGGGCGGGAGAAATAAAAACAACAACATGGACACCACTCTGAAGTGATGTGCTAATGAGATAGTGTAGAGTTAGCTTGAATTATCACAACGAATAATGATATTGGATCTGCCAGCTCTGGAGTGTTTCGGTTTGACACTCTAGTATTCTGGCCCAACCCCACCCCCCCTCCCTTCCGCCCCTCCCCATTTCATACGGCATTACTTAAGGGTGGTTAGCCTGCCATAAGTAGAGTGCGTGGTCGTAGAACGAGCAACTAGCTACCAGAGACTGGGTTGGTGCTTGTGGATACTCATCACTACCCCGCTCGCCGAACCCGTAGCACCAATCAGCGCCGTAGGCCATAGACTTGTGTTCAGTGAACCAGGTTGTAATGACCGACCGACGGTGCGCGCTTGTGAAGTCCTCCGCGGGGATGAGATCTGTTACCGCCAGCTTGTCGGGCGTGACGGGGACATTACTTTTACTACTACTACTGCCATCGCTGTGACGTCGATAGTCAATCACGTGAGCACCGTTGTGCATCGAGGCGGCGAGGATCCAGGCCGGGTCGGTTGGATGCCACTTGAGGCGCCATACCCCACCGTCCGTTCGGGTTTCCTGGATTGGTTGACGCATCGAGCGGGTGTCCCATAGACGAACGTATTCATCGTAGCTAGGGTTTAGAGACAGGAGGGAGGTAGGGGGGCGGTTGTAGAGGCGGTGATGGTGAGGTTAGAGAGTGTGAGGCGTGGTAAGTAGCAGTATCGAGCATTGTCGCTCGTCGTGTTAATAAAGGCGTGTCTGTGTGTGTGGGTGGGGGGGGGGAGCTAGGGTAGGTTATTTCGCTCAATGTCTCGCAGTACCGTGCTTCTCTTACCTGCCAGTGGCCAACAGGTGCTCTACATGGGGGTTCGACTGGATGCTACACACGCCCATCTGGTGCGACTTGTTGACTATTACCGGCCGGTCGGGACTGCCGCCACCCGTGCGGGTATCCCAGACCTTCAACTTTGTATCATCACCACCGGTGTACACGGTGGTGGGGGACCAATAATCAAACGCGGCGATCCAGGCCTCAAAGTTGTGGGCCCCCCACGTCGCCATCAGCTCGAGCTGGCCGTCCGGCCGAAGCTGGAGGAGATCAATGTGACCGTCGTTACGACTGGCTACCACTTTGATCTCGCCGTCGCCATTAGGTTCGTTAGCAGGGTGGTGAACCCGGTTGCTCCAATCGAGTGAGAGGTAAAAGGTCCCGGGCCCGGTATCGGTGGTGTAGCGCGCGGTTTCCGTCAGCCAGGGCGTCGCGGCAGTGGTTGACGAAGAGCCGGCCTCGTATAATCGGATCGTCCCGTCCGCGCCGGCTTGCCCCAGTAGGGACTTGCCACCCCTAACCGGGTGGGGACACCACTTGATATCGAACACACCCACGGTGTCGTGGCGTTCCACTTCGCGTAGTCGGTAAGGGTGAGAAGGAGGAGGAGGAGACTTGGCGTCTTCCTGGTTCGACGCCTCGACGACGTCCAGGACGATCAACTGGCCGATACGCTTACGTTCGGCTGCGACAGCTGGAGTGGCCGTAGTGTCCTGCTCGTCCGTATCGCTGCTATCCTGGTCGCCGTTATTCACCTCCGGACCATCCGTGGCGACTGGCCCGGACGTCGTCGCCTCGGACTCCGGGGTCAGGTAATACGTAGCGCAGACGAACCGTTGTCGCTGGGCCACGTCGTGTGGATAAAACTCAACCGCGTCGGCTGTGAAAACCGTATCAACATGGTCGTAGGGTGTGGCCACCGGAGGACTGGGCATGGCGAGTTATAGAAAATAAAATAAGGAATGAGGGGGAATGGCGCTAATGGGCTTATACGAGTGGGATATAGGTCAGGCTGGAGCGGAATGGGCCAAGTAGGCTCCACAGTTGTGAAGTTTTGGAGCTCGCACTTGTAGGCTCGTACCACTCCAGTCTTGGTCGTTTTTTTCCGCCACTCTCCCCTCCCACTCCGATGGTGCTTGGCCCAGGGTCAGCTGATCGAGCAGGACGCTGCCCTCCCCCCTTCTCCCATTCCCTTCCTGTGCACAAATCTTGGGAGCCTACCCTGTTTGAGTCCAAGACAGCCTTGAGTGCACTGGCTGTGATCGAATTTATTATAATCCATCTTCAGGACCAGTGTACGGTTACGAAGTAAACAATAAAAAACCACCCATAGAATATACTTATGATTCAAGAAATAAATGTTGATAATAAAAAAGGAGCAAACGAACTGGTCCTGACCAGCCTACGGGCCGTGGGGCTCCTAAATCAATACCCGGGCACCACACATCCCTCAATATTGTTGTTTTTTAGTCCTTCAGGGACAAAAAGTTGGCAATACCGTCACTCAAGGTCTCAATCTCGGCCTCGAGAGACTTCATTTTGGCGGCGTTAGTCTCCCGGACGTCCACGCGCACCTTCTTCTCGTAATTGGGCACCTGGATACGTTTCTCCCATGCCGCAAGCTGGTCACGGGTCTTGTCGAGCTTCGTCCGCAGCTTGTTGACCTCGCCGTCAATATCAACCATGCCACGTACCAGCAGCATGGCCGTACATTCGTCACTGACGGTGGTGACTGCACACCCGGCGGGGGCGGCCTGGCCGGGCGGGACGATGGTGAGCTGCTCACAGCCGCGGATAAGAGCGCGGAGGGTTCCCGCGGCGTTGGTGAGGAGATCGTGCAGAGCCGGGGTGCTCGTGGTGTAGTAGAGCTGGGCGCGCGCGAGGAGCCCGTAGTCCGTCATGAGCGACCGGGCGGCGCGGGCAGCCGTGCACACCAGATCGAAATCACGGTCGGCCGTAGCGTCGTGGAAGGCCGGAACGATCTGTGGGAAGCTAGTGACCATGATGGAGTCGCAAGGGACGTCGCTGGTCGGATTGGCCATCGGACGGCGTGGGAGACGCTGGTAGAGTTCCTCGGTAATGAAAGGCATGAACGGGTGGAGCAGCTTAAGGCCACGCTCGAGGCAGGTGTATAGCGTGTTCTGGGCGGCGTTGCGGGCGGCGGCGAGCGCCGGGTCAGTGCTGTCACATACGGGCTTGATGGCCTCAATGTACACGTCGCACAGTTCGTAAAGCCAGAACCGGTGCACGGCGGTGGTGGCGGCCATGAAATTACGTTCCGTCAGGGCGTTGTTGACCTCGGCGGTGGCCTGGTTGAGCTTGTGCAGGATCCAGCGGTCGGTCAGGCCCAGCTGGTTGCGGGTCGCCGCTGCCGTGGCCTCGGCTTCGCTCCAGGGCTGAAACCGGCCGCCATCCAGCTTCATCAGGGCAAATCGGGTGGCATTCCACAGCTTGTTACAGAACTTGCGGTATCCTTCGACACGCAAAATATCCAGGTTGAGGTCGCGGCCGGTGGACGTGTAGGCGCAGAGCGCGAAGCGCAGGGCGTCGGTGCCACACTCGGGGATACCGCGCGGGTAATCGGCCGTCTGGCCGTCGGTGGCCTTCTTCACCTCACGAGGGTCAAGGTTACCCCCCAGGAGCTTACTGTGCAGGCCGTCGAGGGTGATACCCTGGATCACATCGAGCGGGTCGATCACGTTGCCCAGGGACTTGCTCATCTTGCGGCCGTGGGCATCGCGGATCATGGCGTGGCAAAGCACCTCCTTGAACGGCACCTGGCCGGTCAGCTTAATACCAACCATGACCATACGGGCCACCCAGAAGAATAGAATATCCCACCCGGTCTCGAGCAGACTGGCCGGGTAAAACCGCTCCAAGTCGGCCGTCTCGCGCGGCCAGCCATGGATCGAGAAGGGCCAGAGGGCCGACGAGAACCACGTGTCCAGGACATCGGGGTCGCGCTCCAGGGTGAATGTCTGGCCGGGAAACCGAGCCTCCGCGGCCGCCTGGGCCTCGGCCTCCGTACGGCCTACCACCCAGTAGTGCATATCGGTGAGGCCTGGCGGGGCGGCGCCAGCAATCCGGACGGCGTAGGCCGGCACGCGGTGGCCCCACCAGAGCTGGCGGGAAATGCACCAGTCCTGAATCTTCTCCAGCCAGCGGAACCAGTCGGCCTCCGAGACGGCTGGGGTGATGGTCAGCTCACCGTCACGCACGGCCTTCATGGCCGCCTGGGCCATGTCACCGCAGGCCACATACCACTGCGGCTTCATGAGGGGCTCGATGATATCGCCCGTCTTAACGCAGGTCGGCACGGTCATCGGGTTGTCACGGGTCTCCACCAGCAGGCCCTTGGCCTTGAGGGCCTTGACGATGTCGCGGCGGACGTGGAACCGCTTCTGGCCGGCGAACTCGGACCCGGCGTTCTCGTTGAAGGTGCCATCGTCGTTCAGGATGTTAATGAAGTCCAGATTGTGGCGCTTACCCACTTCGTAGTCGTTGAGGTCGTGGGCCGGAGTTATCTTGACGGCACCAGTCCCGAATTCCATGTCGACGATCTCGGCGTCGGTAATGATGGGAATGCGGCGGTCGGCCACGAACGGGTGGCGCACGAACTTGCCGTGGAGGTGGGTGTAGCGGGCATCGTCCGGGTGCACGGCGATGGCTGTGTCGCCCAGCATGGTCTCCACACGGGTGGTGGCCACAACCAGGCGCTCGTCGGAGCCTTCAACCTCGTACGCGAAGCAAACGAGGACGCCAAACTGGAATTTCTCGTCGTCACCGTAACCCGGCACGTTCAGGTAAGTGGATCCGCTGAGCTCCTTGTTCTCGACCTCCAGGTTGGACAGGGCGGTGTTGAGGCGCACACACCAGTTGACCAGTCGGTTGGCGCGGTAGATGGTCCCATCCTCGAACAGGCGAATGAAGTGCTCGTTGACGGCCTCGGTCATATCAGGGTCCATCGTGAACCGCGACCGAGTCCAGTCGAACGAGGCCCCAAGGCGGCGTAGCTGGTTCTGGATTTGGCCACCGAATTTATCCTTCCACTCCCAGACCTTTTCCAGGAAGGCTTCGCGGCCCACGTCGTGGCGGGTGAGTCCCTGTTCCTTCCACAGCATGTTTTCGACCACCGCCTGGGTCGAGATACCGGCGTGATCCATACCCGGGTTATAGAGCACGGTCTTGCCGCGCATCCGTTCCCATCGGATCAGAGTGTCTTGGATGGCAATGGTCAAGGCGTGGCCAATGTGCAGCGACCCCGTCACGTTGGGCGGTGGAATGGGAATTACGAAGGTGCCCTCAGGGCGGACCTGGCCGTCGGCCGTCAGGCGCGGCTGAAACAGGCTCTGCTGCTCCCACCAGCTGTACCACGCGGCCTCCACCGCCGGCGGGTGGTAGGCCCCGGCCATTTCACCGCCCATGTCCTTTTTGGCACCCTTGGGCGTGGTGTTCACGAACGCTGGTTCGGCCGGTTTAGCGGCGGCCGGGGCGGCTTCCTTTTTAGCGGGCTTCTTCTTTTCATCCTTTACATTGTCGCCCTTAGCAGCAGCCTGGGGATGGGTGGGGCGGTAAGGCAAAAAGAAAATAGATGAGATCTGAGGTTAGTAGGCAGACCTCGGGGTGATACTGATCGCCATCTAATTGGACCCAATCCAAGGGAGGATCCACGAAACCCGATTCCCGGCCTACTTACTTGGGCAGCCTGCTTGGCGGCGAATTTAGCGAGCTTGGCCTGGCGTTTGGCTTCATTCTTCTCGGCATTTTTGGACAGCGAGGCGGGCTGGTCACCCTGCGGGTTGGAGGGGGTCGGTTTTCCGGCCGGATCCATCGCGATGCAGGTAGGGTGGAGGGCAGTGACGATGGTAGAGGTGGAAAGGGGTCGACGGGGGCCGGGGGAAGCAGGGGAGCGCAACGGAGCGGCGAACGAAATAAGGGTGCGGCGAGAATAGAGCGAGTGGTTTCGAGCGGTGCGGGATAGGACGCTCAGGATGCGCATGCTTTAGCGAGCAAAAAAAAAGAAGTGTTGAACGGGTAGAAGCTGTTACGGTAGGCTGGGATTGCGGCAATCGGGGCGTAGAATATAAAGCACAGGAAGTGCAAAGGAGCAGGTTTGTGTACGGCCGAAGTAAGGCTGTGACTAACCAGGGCGGAGAAAGGTTGTGACTAACTAGGGCGGAGAAAAAGAGGTGAAAAGCGTGCCCGTATGACTCGCTGATGGACTGGGGAGGTTTCGTCTCTCCTTCGCCTAAAAACGGCAGCGGGTCTTTTGGCAGTGTCCATGGCTGCCCAGCCTATTTTTCCCCCGCGCTCTTCCTGGCATCTTGGGTGATGGCGCAGCTGGACAGTCATGGTGACTCTCCTTGATGACTGATAAACACGAAATTTGACCCGTCCTCTTTGCCTATAGTGACTAAAGGTACTTACACGGCTGATTAATTAGATCATTTTACAGGCCAAATCGAACTCTTATCTGGCACTTGGGTACCTAATTTCAGCTATTGAAATACTTGGCCCAGTGCCACCACAATTATATACGGACTGATGTACATGTGTGTGTATGAGAGAGAAAGTATGTGTGTGTGTGTGTGTGCGTATTATAAACCGTGGTCGATATAATTATTATTATTTTTTTAAAAAAGATACTACAAGCAGCCTGCAAAGAAAACAGCCACGAGAGAAGCAGTCGGGCTGGCCACCAGGATATGAGAATCAGGGCTGATGGGCAGTCTCTAACCCGTTGCCATTTAGAACGTGTTCTCGGCGATAGTCTGGGCCGTCCGGGTATCCTTCTTATTTCCCCGCTTGGCGTGAATGGCACTCTGGCGGGACCGTTTCTGCAGCCGTTCCTTACGGCGCTCGGCGTCTGTCCGCTCGGTATCACCTTTGATGGCGGATCGGCTCTTGATGTACACCTCTTCGGGAGCCAGCTGGGTGGCCTCGCTGACGTGCGTAGGTAGCACCTCCTCCATAACAATGGCAGATGCGTTGGTAACGACCTTGACTTCCATGGCCGCCGGCTCTGGACGGTAGTTAAAACTGCAGAGTGCATCAAGCCGGTGGTGCAGGCGGTTGGCCGCCTCGGCAACCAGCTCGTGCTGCTTGTTCATCCGCTGCGTGAGCTCCGTGGTCACTACGTCCCCGCGAGCAGCCGCTGCCTCTGCCTGGTACTCAGCTTCGTACACCTCAGCGAGGGACTTTTTGCTCTTCTGGTCGTTGAGCTCGGGCTCGGACGGCTTGAACTCGGTTTCCTTGACCTCCTGGCGGCGGACCACGTCGTCAAACTCCCGGGCGAGAATCCGGCGCTTGATCATCTCTTCCAGCGTCTCGGTCTTGTCGACCGTAATGACGGGTGCCGGTTTAAGGCCCTGTTCGAATTCCAGGTCCTGTTCCAACAGCGAGTTAATTGGGCGGTCGCTGGCCTTGGCTTCACCGATCATCGTCCACTCTTTGGATCCCACGTTCTGATCTTCGAGCGTCTGGATCTTCTTGCTCGCCCGCATTTGCTGCCGCTCGAAGCGGGAAAGGTTGGCCTCCGCGCCGCCGGCTTGCTCATCATCCATGTCAAAGAGTGACCGCGCTCCGGAGGTAGTTCCGCTCTCGGTGCCGCTGCCGTCCACATCGCTCTCATCGAGGTACTCTTCGTCCGACATGTCCGATTCGGACTGGTCAGCCGGGTCGAAGAAATCCTCGTAACGAAGCTTGCTGGGGGCCTTGGCAGGGCCCGATTCGCTGGCCTCGTCCTCCTCGTCATCATCTTCCTCTTCATCGTCGACCAATAGGTCGGGGTCTAGTAGGATAAATTGGGTAGTTGTAAAAAAAAGGTAGAGAGGTGATATGGTCAGTGATATGCATCAATGGATGACGAGGGGGAAAGCCAGTAGGCGGTTCCCTTCAATACCCATCTACAGACAATAATGTCCATGGTCCTTACCTTGGAAATAGTCAATCTCCTCGTCTTCGCTGTCGCCCAAGGGGGTCTCCTCGCCCATTTCTATCCGCTCGGCCCGGCTGACGTACTTGTCCATGGTCTTGAAAGAGAAGAAGTGGTCCTCCTCGGTGGCTTTACGCGACTGCGGGCGGTCATTCTCGGCAAATGTGACAGATTTTTTACGGCTCAGAGTCTGGGCCGGGGCGTCAACGAGAGCAGCGGTCTCGGTGTCCGAATCCTGCTCGGTTTCTTCGTCACGGTCGTCCGCGGCGGTACTCGAGCTCTGCTCACCGTCGTCCTCTTCACTGGAGACCTCGGCAGCCTCTTCCTCCTCGGTATCGAGGTCAGAGGAGCTCAGGTCCTCGGTCTCCTCGTTCGCTGACAGGGCATCGCTATCGCGCTCATCCAGCACCACGCCGCTCCGTTCGTCCTCGAGTTCCTCAACCCAGTTACGCAGGCGCCGTAGTCCGGTCGTGTACTTGGTCAGCAGGGGCTCATTACACAAATTAAGCTGCTCCCAAATCTGCGCGTCAGGGAAGTCCTGGATATAGAGTTCCTGGAGGGGGGCCAATTCGGTAAACTCGAGCGATTTGGCCTGGCCGAAGAGATCGGCCGTCGTGCGCAGAATGTCGTCGGCGAGGCCGCTGTCGTTCAGTAGGAAGCGCTCGGGCTGGTCAAGTACCGTTCGCGTGAAGGCCGCAGCCCGGGCCTCGGCTGTATCGGTACGGGACTTCACGGGTGACATGTCGCCAAAGTGGATAGTATGGGGGTAAATAGGGATAGGCTAAAAACAATAGTAGGGCGGGTAAATTGGAGGGTGTGGAGTAAGAGGGCTCCTCGTGATTGTAGATGCGGGAATGGCGGAATGAGGTTGACAATGAAGGGGAGGGTAGTGCAGCATGGGCCGTATAGTTCCCTCAGTATCGAACTATTCCTCCAGGTCTCTGGCCTACAGTTTCTTTTTTTCTCAGGTTGCTGTGGTCAAATCGAGGACAGTTTTTATTCGACCCGCTAGGCGCGCCTGCAGAGTGGTGGTGACAAAACGTAGCCCTCGCCTTCTTTTTTCTTACACCTCACGGATGGCCTAGCACTCGAGCCTTTGGAGTTATCACGTGATTAAAGTTGTTCGAGTGGGACCCGGGCCCGCTTACAATCGGGCAGCCTTTCCGCCGGCTGGGGTAACTGGATGAAGGGCGCGGTCTTCGTCAAGGTGATTCCAGCGGTCCCTCCGGTTTGAAGCCCTTTGACAACTCGAGGATGCCATCTGGGCCAACGATACCGTTAAGTTTTGAGTTCAATAGACCACGGAGAACGGCCTGGGCTACGACGTCAATGTGGAGGGGTGGCGTACCCAGGCCACTAGCGACCAGGGGCTGGGTGCGACTGACGAGGCCGAATGCTGCACGTTTGAGGCGACCGAGGGCGTCCAGTGCCTGGGCCAAGGGTACGGTAAAAGGTTGCTGGTCGGAGAACATGAAGCCTAGGTGGGTGGCATGGAGTCGGTAAAACCATTTTAGCCCTACAAGGTTAAAGGGTGCTGGTCGATTAAGGGTCCCGCGGAGGGCAGGATTGGTCGATCGAGGCCGGTCGCGGCACATCGTTAGTCGGTACTAGAAACTCACCTGGCCGGAAGATTAGGGTGCGAAACTCCTGATGGCGGATTAAAGCAACCTCCGCCTCACGCTTCGTGGAGATATAACGCCGGTCGATCAGTGGCAGAAAGTCGGTGGCGGATATGTAGACGAAGCTGCGCACACTGGGACATTGAGCCGCCGCGTCGGCGACGCACAGGGCTAGCTCACAGGTGGTAGGGGCACAGTTGACCAGCCAAGGTCATATGTATTGCCAAGAAAGAGTCCGTTAGGAAGCTGTCGATCCTTGCACCAACCCTAGAGATAAGCGCCACCGTAATTGAGGACTTACCGGTATCCCGATTCGTAGTCTCGTAGGTTACCGAGGCGGTGGTCGGGGTGGACTTGATCAGGCCTGATGCTGCCTGGCATAAACTACCAGCCTTGACCAGCCGTTTGTAGTCGGCCTCCAGCAGTGTGCCCACCGTATGGACCACGGCATCACAGGACTGGAGATGGGCGGCGTAGGTTTCGGGTCGCAGCGAGTCGCCCCGGACCCACTCGACATTAGACTGCCAAGCGGTGGCAGGGGAGTCGGCACTCGCGGTGGGTGGCCCCCGACGGCTGAGACTGGTCACCTGGAGTCCGTGTGTAAGCGCGGCTCTGCAAATGCTCGAGCCTGGGTGGTGAACAGCGGACAAGGAATGGATGAGGGTTCTACATATCGAAGAATGTACGGCCGAGCCGGAGTTGTAGGTCCGTGTCGCCGCGACGACCGCTTGGTCCACTCACCTAGAAAGCCTGACCCGCCGACAACAAACAGTTTCCGAAGTGGAACAGCCATGATAGAGGGGGAGATTCGGGTACACGGTGCGCGTTGGGGAGAATGCGGGACATGAAGGGAGGAATCGGCCAGTGGTGGGTTTAAAGTTTCACGCTGGGCTATACTGGCCCTTGCTGCATAGAGTAGGTGCGAATGCCTCTGGACAGCAACATTAGTATACCGTGCGATTCGCGGTCTCAGCTGCCAAGCTTGCAATGCCCGCCCTAAACGCAGTCATTCTCTCACCGGTCTGGGGCACAGTCGCACGGAAGGCCACTGCGACAGAAACGAAGCATCATCATTCCAGGGCTACGCTGCTGCTTGGCCTTCTGATACTCCCCCCCTTGTTACGCCTTATTGGGACTACTGCTGGGCCGCTGGGTAGGCCCGTTTGCGCTCTGTGGGTGGTCCCCAACTTCAGTCGGACGGTTGGCGAGGGGTTGGGGTGCGCCGCTGGCGAGGTTCACGGGTCACTTTCCGTGTCACCCGGCCATCGCGAATCCCTATCGGTCGGACTGTTATCAGCCCAAGGCCGGACCAGCCTTTACTTGGTACTCCACTACACCCACGCATTCCCCTGCCTCCATACGGCGACCTCTATTTTTATTTTCCAAAGTCCGCCGCGACCCCTCTCCCCCGCATCACACGTTTTGCCTGCCATGGCCAACCTTTCCGCCAGCCGCTACAAGCGGTCCGACAAACTGGGCGAGGGTACTTATGCCACCGTTTTTAAGGGCGAGGACACGCAAACCGGTGCCATCGTGGCCCTTAAAGACATCCACTACGACCCGGAGGAAGGAACGCCATCGACGGCGGTACGCGAGATTGCGCTCATGAAGGAACTTCGCCACGAGAACATCGTGCGCCTGCTGCACGTCGAACAGACCGAAAACAACCTGGTCATGGTGTTTGAGTTCATGGACAAGGACCTCAAGAAGTACATGGACACCATGGGGGCCCCCGGCACCGGCGCCCTCAGCCCCATGACCATCCGGCAGTTCCTGTACCATCTGCTACAGGGCCTGGCCTTTTGCCACGACCGGCGCGTGCTGCATCGGGACCTCAAGCCACAGAACCTGCTCATCAGCGCGAACGGCGTGCTCAAGCTAGCCGACTTTGGCTTGGCGCGCAGTACCGGTATCCCCGTCACCACCTTCTCCAACGAGGTGGTTACCTTGTGGTACCGGGCCCCTGACGTCCTGTTGGGCTCCAAGAATTACGACACTACCATCGACATGTGGTCGGTGGGCTGTATCTTCGCCGAGATGTACACGGGCCGCCCGCTGTTCCCCGGCAATAACGTTGACGACCAGATCAACCGCATCTTTCGAGTTCTTGGTACCCCCACCGTCACCAGCTGGCCCCTCATGGCCGAGCTTCCCAACGCCCAGGGCAAAACGTTCACCCCGCACCAGCCCGTCCGGCTTCAGGAGGTCCTACCCATGATGGACCCGCTGGCCCTCGACCTCCTGTCCCGGCTCCTGCGCTACGAACCCTCCATGCGGATGAAGGCCAAGGACGCCCTCAGCCACCCGTACTTCAACGAGCTCCTCGCCCAGCAGTCCAATTACAATGTATACTTCCCCGGCACCGCCCTACCGTCCAACCTCAACGGGTTCTTCTAAAGGCGAGGCTGGATCCAGCCTTCTGGGCCTTCCCCGGTTGCTGTGCAATATGCACCCATGCAATTATCGTTAGCTATTAAATTCACGGTTCGATATCAGGTGTGATATAGATGTGTCTCTGCCGCGGCAATCGCGCTACGCAGTATAGGGCGCACCCACCTGCATCAGGCTTTTACTGGTCGCTGGTGCAGCGTCTTTGATCTTGGCTGGGTTTCCAGGATTTCCGGGTGTGCTGCGATGTATCACAGCAAAATAATGGCATCTATGGTACGGCTGGGGGGCGCCTCGATCGGCAGCCTACAGGACGACACCGTACCCTCCCCATGCTGCGCGACCACCAGGCGCACTAAAGCTTTCAGGTGTACTGGCACTCAGCTCAACTGTAGAAGTCAGCTGCCATTGAGAGCCCGTAATATTAGACGACGACGCGTCGCTCGGGTTTGACGCAGGGCCAAACGGGCCGTCGGACCTCGGTTCCCAAAGTAGGAAGTGTAAAGTGACTGGGGGATGTTCCCCAGTCTCGAGCCACCTGGTAGTTTCGCCCGTTCAGTCCACGTCCACGCTCTAGGACATCCAGCCCCCCCCCCGCCGATCCCTACAGAACCAAAGTCCTATCCCCCTCCCCCGATGACCTGCTAACATCCGCCACGGCACTGTACCCACCTAGCCCCTGCTACTTAGCGCTCTTTGCTCACACTTACCTGCCCTCCGGGTGTAGACCGTGCCTATCCCCATCTCCGCATCTCTCGCCGAGCCCCATTGGCCTCACCTTAGCTCTTCTTCAACCGGCGCCATGGACACCCTACCGAAACCATTTCTACTCCACCACTACCCGCTCCTGGGGGTGCTTGAGCCCACCGAGGCCCAGCCGGCGCCCCCCGCGGTGACCAGCAAAAACGGCGGTGCGGCCTTGGCCCCCGAGGCTCCCGCCCCTAAGCGGCCTGCATTAGCCCCGTACGCCCTGAGCATCCGTAACCAGGTGGTCAAGTTACTGTCTAAGTACCCGCTCGATGCCTACTGGGACACCTTCAACGCCCGCGAAAACCTACGAGGGTTCGCCTCCGTTACTGTGTATGAGGTAAGGCTAGCGCCTGGTTAACGTCCTGTCGGTGCGCAGCGGGCCCTAATAGCGTTACCCTCAGAGCGATGGACTACGGTTAAGGAGTATCCCCCCCGCGCACTCACCGATACCCGTTGTCATGTCGTCTCAACCACCCAACCCCACCTACCCCGCTTGCAACCATCTAGGGCCAATACATATCCTCCAAACTACGCTACCAGCCCGGGCAGAGCCTAAGCGCTATTGAGAGCGCCCTGGCTAGTTCCAGTGCGCGCCACTCGGGCCTGTCCCCGCTCAATCCGGAGTCGCCGCTGCACCCGGACGGCCTGGTGTCACCACAGTGGGCCCTCCGCCACCACCAGACGTACCCATCCGTCTTGATCTCGTTCCACGACTTGCGGTACTACGGGGGTGACAACGGCCCGGAGAGCTCAACCGACTCGTTGGCCGACGACCGGATCGCCACTGACCTGCTTTACAATCAGCGACTCGCCCGGATCCGCGGGGTCCGTTACGCCGCGTTCCTCATTCTGGACCAGCACGACTGCGACCAACCGGGTACTGAGGACCGCGTCACCACCATTCGCAAGAAGGGGCAACTGGACGGTCGTCATGCCTTCACCGTCCTCCGCCCCGTCACGCCCGCCCAACTCGAGGAACAGGTCAATACTCTGGCTCGTGTCCTGCTGGACCATGCCATGGGTTACTACCGCGAGCTGGCGAAGCAGGTCGGCCGTAAAGCTGCCAAACTAGTTCTACCTGCTCCGGCCTCCTCCCCTGTGACGGGTGCGGCCACTCCCGCAAGGGCCGCCACCCCAAGTCTAACGGCCCACCCGCTGGCCGATGCGACGGCTGATCCCACCCCTGCTCCCGCGCTGCCATCGCCGCCCGCCGAAGGTAAACAAATCGACGCCCACGGTCTCCCAGCCCTCGGTTGGAAAGTGCGCTATCAGTTCAAACTGGCCACGTTCGCCGAGCTGCGTCAGGATATGACCAACGCTCTTAAACACTACTACACGGCCTACACGGAACTGATTGAGTTCCTGCACCAAATTGCCCTGACCGGCTTCTCGGACCTGCCGTCGTTACAAATGTTCACGCGGCGGTGGGAGGAGGGCAAGAATCTTCTGGACAGTCTGGCGTGGAAGATGTGCAAGCTGTACCTTTACCTGGACGCCCCGGCCGCCTGCTGCGAACTGTTCACAGGGCACATCAACGCCTTCTCCTCCCTTCTTAGCACGTCCGGGTACGGTGACGATACCAGCTACTACTGGCGGTGGATGACCTCTCAGCACCAAAATCTAGCGGTCCTGCTCGATATTGGATCCAAGCACGGGCTCACGTTCCCGCTCCCGGAGGCCCGCCTGCCGGCCCTGACGCGCACCCCATCCACCCTCTCGGCCCTTGGCGCCGAGTTCCGGCTGCCTGGCGGGTTCGGCCTAGACCGGACAAGCAGCGCGCCATCTGGCGTCGAGGATGAGACGGCGGGGGTCAACCCGGCCACAGTACTCCAACATCCAGGGTTCCATTACCACGCCGCCGCGCTCTGCAGCGCTCAACACCGCCGTCGGTTCGCGGAGGAGCGCGAGACCCTACTGGCCGATGCTGCTAGCGCACCAGAGTCGAATGTCCCGGACGGGATGGTTCCACGGCTATACCTACAAAACTACCTCCTCCCGCTTCGCGAACGAACGCCCGACCAGTTCTGCCAGGCCACCATCAACCTACTGACCCACGCCTATGAGGGATTCAAACGGTATCGCAGTGTGCGCAATACCCTGTACATGGCCAGCGAGATCGCCGAGACGTACTTTGAAGCAGGAAACTACGCCATGGCCGCCAAGTTCTTTGAGCGAATCGCCAAGACGTACCGCCGCGAACAGTGGTCCGCCATCCTCACCTCCACCCTTCGCTGGTCCCTACACTGCGCAATTGAGACCGACAGCTGGGCCGGCGTGATTCGCCTGTTGGTCGAATTGATGGCTCCCAACGTCACCACTAGTCCCGAAGAGGGTGCCGAGTATCAGGCCGAGCTGCAGCGGGTACTGGATCGTCCGGCAGTCCAGGTTCCGGCCAGCACCCCGCAAGATGACGGAGAGAAAGATACCAAGCGAGACGGAAGCGCCGCGGCCGCCTCGGCCGGCGAGCCCCCCGTGGTAGTCGACATGAACGCCATTCACCCCTTCGTGACCTGCCATGTTCAGTTCCGATGTGCGCGGACTACGGCTAATCGGACCGCGTCCGCCGTACCGTACCAAGTTGTCCTGGTGGCTTCCGACGGAGCCCTCACTACCCCACTCACCCTCAACGTAGTCCGATTCGAATTTGACCGACCGGAATACAACGTGGTCCTCCGGCACGGGGAGACGGCGGGGGATAACGCAGAGGCCGGCCCAAACGAAGAGCGAACCCGGCACACCGTGGCCACTGAGCCTCTGTACGGCACACCAGGCCCCGTCGAACCGTGGACGGTGGACTGGCAGCGCGTGGCTTCTGAGACCGGACCAACCACCCGCGATTTAACCCTGAGTGAGCGAACCTGTAAGGTCTTCGAAGGCCAGATCCGCCCCATCTCAGCTGGCGAGGTCGGTTTCCGACGAGTGGTGCTGGAACTGGGCACCGTACACCGTACTCTCGAGCTTCACTACGGGTTTGACGAATCCGTCCCGCGCTCTATCTCACTCGCGGACAACGACCCTTACGCCACCCGCAGCGCATGGTGGGGCGTGCTGTCGCGTAACGTCTTTGGATTCGGCCGGTTTGACCGGCCCCGCTGGTTCCGTACCATGACTGACACGCTCGAGCGGGATCCCCGTTGGGTGGACCTCAGCTACCGCGGTCCCACCCACCGGCTCAGTGTCGCCTCGCCCACGCCTCGGGCCGCACTGGCCTACAATGCCGAGGATGGTCCCATCCTGGCCCGGGAAAAGTTTGCCCTTGCCGTCACTATCACGAACGGGGAGGCGGAGTCCATTCGGGGTAGATTAACCTTGGCCCTACACTCGGTGGATCCACGGGCCACGCTGACGCGCGACGAGGTGCCCGCGGTTGAGACGACCGGGGGGAAGAATCCGGAACCAACCGGCCCAGCGCGGACAGTGACATTTGACGTGCCTATGGATGGCACCCTCGACGCTACCGCTGCACACACCGTTGTGGCCTACCTGAGTGGATCTACCGCGGCAGAGGTTATGACTATGAAGCTCACCTTTACGTATGACGTCGGGGCCGACGCGGACGCCCCACGTGAGGTTCAACTTGGGTTCGAATTACCAGTGGTGGAGCCGCTCGCCGCTTATGTTACATGCTGCCCAATGGCCACCCCTCCGGCCCTATCCCTTGACGACGACACTGAAATTGGCTCCTCAGCCCCGGCCGAACCCCACCGGTATCTGCTGACTGCACAACTCCGCAACACCGGAACCGTCGAACTGGTGTGCCAGGACCTAATGCTAGTCCCGCAATCGAGTGATTCTATGCCACCAGCCCAGGTAATGTGGTCCAGTTTCGCCCGGATAGCTGGCACCAATTCTTCTCAGTCGTCCGCGCGGACAATTGCGACCAGCCGCCACGAGACCCATACCTTCCTCGTGAGCGATCCTGCTGGGGTCCTCGACACATCACCTGCACGTCGCGCTCCGGACCGCTTTGCCCGTTTCGGCACCGTCCAGATCAAATGGCGCCGCGCTCGGTGGCAGGGGCTTCCGGTCAGTGACGCTTCCGACAAGCACAACCAGAGTACGGACGACGCCGCCCGAACATGGACTACGACGGAACTCCCCATCAACCTGGCCGACTTGCTCGCCACAGGGATTCGCATCCGCACCGAGTGTGCCCCAATGACCCGGCCGGGCAGCCCGTTTAACGTGACCTACCATATCACCAACCATGGCGCGCACACCGACAATGTAGTGCTGCAGCTGACGGGCGGCACTGGTCTCACCTGGTTTGGTCCCGCTGACCCGCGTTACCAAATTGCCGCGGGGGAGACGATTGAGCACATCGTCCGGTGTACCCCGCTACCCTCTAATAGTGGCTGGCTAGACCTGCCCGTGGCCTCGGCCATTGTGCAACGCCGGCGCATCAGCTCCCTAACCGCGAACCTACCCCGCGTATCAGCTGAGGCCTCATCCACCGCTAGATCTGGCAGCCCCAGCGAACCTCGCTCGCCCTCCCTACTGCACCAGTCAACTATAACCACAACGGGTCGTCACAACTCCTTCGGGTCGTCAAATTACCCCCGTCCAGGGTTTGATAAGCCTCACCCACTGGCACCGACGTCACCGGCTATGCGGCAGACCGTCAGTGAACTTCGTCGTGGGCCGAATAGTGGTAGTAATGGTGGTGGTGCCGGTCGTCGGGACAGTTTAAGTACCGGTGCACCCCCGGTCCCAGCCCGCCCCGGAAGTAGCGCCGGCATGCTTGAGCAGTCCACACCGCTGTCACCCGGTCTGCCGCCGCGGCCGGAGGTGACTAGTCGACCTCGAGTTTACGTCCAACCGTCATGATTGGGGCGGCAGGAGTGACGAATGGTGTCAGTCATATTGCGACCGAGGGCTTCGGATAGTCAATTGCAGTGATCAAGTAATTGGCTGTGAATACCAGAACACTATTTTGATAGTAAAGCACTTACTAGGATGATCAAGGAACAAGGCTATCGATGGAGGGAAGGTTTCTTCAAAAGACTGGGATTTGGCCCGCGAAGCCTTTGGACGTGTTTCCTTACCTCCCTGTGACCGGACAGGGGGAGAGGAGGCATACGGTGGCTCAACAGAGCTGGCAGGGTTGCCCCTACGTGTACTCGTTTCCCAGGGGACCGGGTAAATTTCTTGTAAAAGTTGGGCAGGGAGTGAGGAGGGAAATCAAGCCTACTCTTCCACTAGTCCTGTTGGTATTGTGTTTGGCGACAATAAGGGACCGTTATCGCCTAAGGGATTTGCATAGTTCACCCAACCATCGAAGCAGACTGATTACTTTGACAAGCAAGGTGTAGGGGCTTTATCGTATGAGGCTGCACAAAAGTATATACTGATCAGCCGCTGTATAAAATATAATCTTAGTGAACAGTTCTAAAATCGCCAACTGTGAAAGAAATGGCGGCTATGAGCTGGGTTATATAAAGAGGTATTCCGCGTCCAATGACGAGGTAAGGATCACAGTCAACACTGACCAAAGGTCACCCTATTTGCCGCAGTACTGTAAACCGGTCCCGCAGTATCCGAACTGCGAGCAGCATTGGCCGGCAGGGCAGACCCTGGTTGTGCCGCAGGTTCCGTCAGTGCTTACGTTAGTCGGGAGGGTCCCCCCGTTGCTACCATTGGTGCTTGATGCAGCTGTCGGCGTCACGGACGCTGAAGGCGAAGCCGAGGCGGTCGGCTTACCTTCGCAGGGGCCGTTAATGCATCCGGTGCCACAGTGATTAGAACCGGTACCACAGTAACCATACTTTGAACAGCACTGGTTGTTAGGACAGGCCACTCCCGCCTTGCAAGTACCGTCGGTGGAGATATTGGTTGGAGACGGGGCTTGGGATGTGCTCGAGGCCGAAAGGGACCCCGTCATGGAGTTCGAGCTGGTTGGGGCCGCCACCGACGATGAGGGTTTGCCGATGCAAGGACCGTTAATGCATCCGGTGCCACAGTGGTTAGAACTAATACCACAGTAGCCATACTTTGAACAGCACTGGTTGTTAGGACAGACCACCCCCGCCTTGCAAGTACCGTCGGTGGAGATATTGGTTGGAGACGGGGCTTGGGATGTGCTCGAGGCCGAAAGGGACCCCGTCATGGAGTTCGAGCTGGTTGGGGCCGCCACCGACGACGAGGGTTTGCCGATGCAAGGACCGTTAATGCATCCGGTGCCACAGTGGTTAGAACTGGTACCACAGTAGCCATACTCTGAACAGCACTGGTTGTTAGGACAGACCACCCCCGTCTTGCAAGTACCGTCGGTGGACACATTAGTCGATGAAGGAGGATTGGCGGTCGAGGAGCTGGACGTAGCGGGCAACGTCATTGACGAAGAAGCGGAGGTGGAAGATTGGGGTTGACCAATGCAGGGGCCGCTCTGGCAACCCGCACCACAAAATTCCGCAGTGGTACCACAGTAGCCGTACTTTGAGCAGCACTGACCCAAGACGCATGGAGAATTGACGTCACAGGCTAACCGCAGGGCGTTGACGGAGTAATGGAGGTATGGAGTGATATAATATGTCGTGTGTTAAATTTTCAGGTATTGTGCTCAGGCTATATAGCGTGTGGTGCCGTGGTCCATTAAGAAGCCTCCTGGCGATGAGTCTGTCCAGAGAATAGCTAAATATGGCATTTACAGCGCCGCTGTAAAGAAAAATACAGGGTGCATTCATCATTTATGGGACTCGAGTTACTTACCACCACCAGGCAGAGGGCCTTGGGCAGTAATGAAGACGGGGGTAGCTAAAGCCACCAGAGCCAGCAGTGAGACAACGCGGACCATGATAACGGATTAAGGCAGCGGGAGGATTGGTTCGTGGTTTCCTCCAATTGGGTGAATAACGGACGTACGTAGGTATATGTAGAACCACGTCGTACAGGCTGGTTAGTGGAAACGTTGAGGGGTCGTGGGTAAGTGAATATGATGGGTATAGTTAAGCCAAAGCAGTGTATTTATATTCCGCAGGCAGTAGCCTGCCGGACGGCAGACAATAATGGTGGTACAATCAGGGTAGGCGGGGGAGATAACCCACTTGACCCTGACGCATTCATCTACTTTGGCTGCCCGCCCTAATCTGCCAGCCTGCAGGTGAGAAACTAACCCCTCTAAACCAATCTATCGAAGGCTCCGTCGGCGCTCCATTGAATTATGCACCCTTATCTCCCTGACTAGGTTTTAATTTATAAAAAATGTGTGGCTGATCTCACTTCCCTCAATACTCACTGGTATGGAATGTGAGCTATGTGATGCACATCCGTAGTGTCACTGTTCGCCTAGGGGCTGTGACTGAGTCTATCCTTAGCTTCAGTTACACTCGACCGAAAGTAAAAAAGATCCACCGCTGTGAAAATGGTCAAGTCCGACATGGATCGTTTCGTACATCGTTAAATGACAAGGCAGTGAGGTATGATTCGCAAGGACGTAGTCCCCCCCTGGCGGGCTAACGTAATAATTGTGCAAGTTCATAAAACGAAAGATGAGGGCCGACTGCCGCGTTAAGGTACGGAATTCAGAGAAAATGAGGTCTCAGTTAGCCAAAACTAGACTCATCGGTGGTTGATCGCAAGGTGGAGTTGCACGTAGATCCTACGGATATAGCCGCGCTGACCATGCGGGGGCGCACTATGGAACTGAGTCTTCGGCCCATGTACGTCGTCAAGGGGCTTCAAGTTACGCTGTAGTTGAACACCGCTTCAGTCCTTGAGCCTTACTCAACAACCAGCCGGTACCCACGCCCACTCGCACATCTATACCAAGGGATGGGATGCCAGTTCGGGATCGAGCGGGGGATGAATTGACGAGTTCCCCCAACGTCATTTGCAAGATGGGTTGCGTAAGAGAAGGAAATACAAACGCCGTATTACGACGAGTAGTATTGCTAAGGCATGGACGGTAAGGGGATGCATGATTGCATAAATAACTGCTTCATACATTAGATCAGCGGCAAAGGAGAAGAGAAATACTCCCCAGTTGGATGTAAGTGGTAATGCGCAGGCCACCATACTCAACCCGGCTGTACAATACCGACGGGAGAGGTAATGTATACGAATGCCTCGATGATTCCTTTAGGATAGTCAGAGAGCTCTAACAATGCAGACGTCAGACATTACCTGATATCCACCTACCAATCTGGTGGATCTGCCCGGATAGTTATCGTCTGAGGGATTCGTTAGGAGTCAATCATCAACAGCCCTGAAGCTAATCGATAGAGCTAGGTGAGGATGAAACAGGGCATTATCCTTTACCGCTTCCTTGCGAGTAGAAGGGTCAAATGGATGAATGTGTAAGCTAGCCAACCTTCGTAAGCGAAAGTGTCAAAGCCAGTGATTAGCGCTTCTGCTCCATGATCACCAGGGTACCATCTGATGTTAGATAGGAGCAGGGGTGTACGCTCCCTCGTTGACCTTACACAATAGCTAAAAGCCCACACTGAGAACAGAATTTCGGATGGTGTCATTTTCCGTTACGCTTTTAGCATCTAACGTCGATCGGAGATTGACTTAGTTCTCTAGTTCATGTTGGTGATATATCTAACTGCCAGGTCGTAACCGCTACTGGCCAATCAATCCGTATTAAATCATCCAGCACTGTTTAATTCGACATGATGGGGGGGCGCGTTACCATACCTTTATTATGTATAGGCGGAGATTATACGAACTGGACGGGTATCCTTGGTGAGTTGACCAGTGCAGAGCTGTAAATTGCCTCTAATGCATTGCGAGTGCAGGAGGGGGGTCCCTTGCTGTACACAGGCCTTCTGTTCCCCTTGACTCGCTTTACTTTAGGTCTTATCCCGCCGACCAGCTCGCTGGCTTTTCCCCATGATGTATCGAGTTTAGTCAATAAAATCGTTGGGTAAGCAATACGGGCAAGTCAACCTCTTCCTTGTAGAGATTGACCTTAGGTGCTTTTGTTTTCCCCTTGTTTCTGTTTCCTTTCCCCTCGTAATAGTGACCACCAGCCCAGTCCCGTTAACAGCTGTGTCACGTAGGAGAAGAAATACTACTGATCTTCGATCTCTTTTAACTTCAGGTCACCAAATGCTCACAAGTTACTCTCATTCTCTCACATACATAATACAACACCCGACAGTGCGTAGCATCCATTACCTCTTGGCGTCCCTTTTTCCGCCTTCCTCAGTGAATTTCATTCATTGGACAGCACTGGGGAACACCATGACCTCTCCCTGTTGGTGCCAGCCCCTTCCTAACTCAAAAACGCAAGTACCCCTTGGAAACGGGCGCGTCCCAGGCCTCGGCCTGCGCCGTCGACGCCTACTTTACTATGCCTATAGAGATAGCTTACCAATTAGTTCCGATAGAAGGCCATCAAGTTCAAATGGACGTGGATTCAGCAATTAATTCACAAGACATGTTACCGGCTCCACTTGTTCATTGGCTTCGCATTCCCTCTTGCGCATGGCAGTGTCCTTATAGGCATTAAAGACGATGGCGGGCTACCTTGCGCAGAGTGCCAAGTAAGTAGTAGAAGCGGTAAAGCAGCCTCCTATTTACAGGCGACTAGTCGGCGGGGGGATACCAATCTGGCATAGGAATCGGTGGTCATCAGCAAGGATATCCCACTGGCTAGGATCGACCCCGCGCCTGGCAGACGGTAAAAACGCCGGCACCAGATCGTCGGTTGGCAGGAGGAGCCGGCCGCTGACCCGGTTAATAACCATGCGGGCCACTATTTCGGCACATCGGAAAGCACGCGGCATGCCGTCCCCGTTGAACGCTACGCACGCGTACTGGTCACGAAGGGAAGCGTCTAATCCGTCGAGGGGACCTACCCACGGCAGGGCGTCATGACTGAAGGCCATAATCCCCGTCCAAGCGTTTTCCACATCGACCTGGGTGGATTTTGAATTGGCGGTAGTGGTGGGTGCGGTGGTCACGTCGGGGGCGGCAAGTCGTGTCCGTGCAAGTTGATTCAGAGCGCGGCGGTGGGCCCTGACAAGCTGCTGGTTCACCATACTGTCATCGGCGACCCCAACCTCCATATTAGGGGTGGCGTAGCGCATGCCGCCGAATATAACCATGCGGTCCGGGCGCTGCATGGTGTAATCAAACCCGTGGTTGAAACTAATTCCAAAAGGCCACAGCAGCGGGGTGCGGAAACGGGCCGAGGCAATAACCTGGGCGCGGACGGGCCGCAGGTACGGTGCGAGCTGGGGTAGGAGGTGACCAGCCCAAGCATTGGTGCAATGAATGACATGGCGGGCCCGGACCACGCCGCGCGGGGTGCGAACCGCCCAGTCCTTCGCGACCTTTGGGTCCTGGCTGTTGGACACCGGGGGCCGTATCACCTGGGTAACAGGCGTGTATGTCTGCAGGTTGAGTCCCTGGCGTAGAGCCACCTCAAGGATGGCCCACACCAGCTTGGCGGGCCAGAGCTGGCACCCAGGTATCTTGATGGCCCCAACGAAGTCCGTCGATTTTAGGTGCTGCACTCGGGTTGTGGTACAGGTGGCGAAGTAGGCTAGGCCCTTTCCTTATTAGTACGTGAAGGGGACCTGGGTGACCATATCCGTTACCAGGTTCCTTTAATCGGTTCCATCCGCTAGGTTACGTGGAACCGTGGCCACCGTTCTCGTCTCACGCATTTTTTGGATCGACCTCTCCGGCCAAGTCACAAGATACAAGTGGTTCCCATGGCCTACCTGTCTGCACTCCTGGGCATCCCACACCTCGGTGGGTAGGTCCACGTTGGCGTCGCGCATCGCCCGCAGGTCGGCCTGAATCGTCGCCCACTCCTTGGTGTCTTTGCAGCTCAAGACGCACCCATTGGGCCGTAGCTCGCAGTCAACCTGGTACCGCTTGATAAAGTCCAGGATCTGGAGCATGGTTTGGTGCTCGAATTGGGTCGTCTGCACGGTGGTTTCGAGTCCTGCCGCCGCAACACGGTCGTTGAAATAGCGTGAGTGGATAGGGATGATGTGACCGCCATTACGGCCTGTGGCGCCGGAGCATGCCTCACGGGCCTCTAGAAGTACAAGCTGAAGAGGCACCTCGACCTGCTGGGCCTGCGCCAGTAGATGGTAAGCTGCGGCCGCGCCGGCAATACCACTACCGATGATAACCACGTCGGCGCTGCTTGGAAGGTCCGGGGTCGTCCGGTGGACCTTGAGCGGATTGCGTTCTAGCCAGTACGACGTAAGAGGGCAAGAGTGAGGTAGGCCCGGATCCATGGTGTATAAAGAGCGAGTGTTGGGCTACAGCAACTAATCTAGATACCGAATGTCCGTAGAAAATGTCAGCTAGAGAGGCAGAAGGGAGTCTTGGGGGGAGGGTTTCCCACTTTCTGGCCGTCTTTTATCCTGAGGTCGTCAATGGACACCTTCCCATCCACCATTGCTCACGACTGGTGACCATGGAATACCTTGTGGGAGAGCCCCCTTACCAATCATATACCAGCTACACCATGATACCTTTGACGCTTGATGGCCCCTATGGAGGCGATTATTCACATGGGAACAACGCACGTCGTCATAGAACCGGAGAGGGGAAACCCTAGCGTAGCTTGAAAAACCTAGACCCGTGGCCTGCGCTTTGACCCAAAAGTTTGAAGGGTCACCACGGCTACTTTTGGGCAGAGGCCCACATGGCGTTGACTGCTGCCAGTGTGTACCGATGGAAAAGCTTCCGGAGTAAAGAGCACGTAGCCGCACCACGTAGCAATGAGCAGTCCCCGGTCCTTCATCATGATCATAGTAGCGGCACACCAGAAGCGAACCGGCGGAGTTGAGCGGTGAACGTGGCCCTGCACATACTTTTTCAGCCATTCAACCGGTAAGGCGGAGACGGGGGGGAGGGGGTAGGCCACTGGTTGAGTACAAGGTCACCAGGGTAGGACACACCCCATCCGAGGCTATGGGGCCTTCCGTCTTCCTTTAGTACGCAGACCACCTCGCTGGCCGTAGGCGTCGTTACGCCGTGCTCGGTTGGGTAGGACAGTGGCCTTGCGTCCTTCCTACCTCTTTTCCCTATTATTATTATATTCTCGTTCGCGCGGCCCCCTGTGATGGGGTTCGCCCCGCTTACCGCTCGTCTCCCGTGCGCCGTGGGCGTCTGCCATACACTCGCCGCTCCCCAAGCTCGGCCACCCCGCAGCGCTTAATGGCTGGCTAGGCCTCGCCCATTCCACCAGCCCCCCTAGTTGCCCACTTGCTCTTGGTCGCTCCCGCATTCCCCCTCCCCAGGTTGAACTGACCCCCGCATTCCTTGGCCTCTCTACGTCCCGCTCCATTCGTTCTTTGCCGTCTCTTCGCCCTCTGCCACTTCATGACACCTCCACATCCCTTCTTCTTCCCGCAATTCCCTCCCCGGTACCAAATTACGCGCCAAGCCGTTAACTGCACTCCGCCGGCCCATCCCTCATCGGCCTGACACCCGTCACCGGAACTTAACCATCAGGTAATGCCCAGCGACTCTGCACGTTACTTCCACCCATTGTCTTCTCCTCATGGGGAATGTCGATTTGTCACGCAAACGGTCGTGACCCCGCACCCCTTTCGCGTAGACCGAGAATATGGGATGCTGCCCAACCTTGACTTCTAACATCGCGTAACCCTCACCCCTACAAACCGTCCCTTCTCCCACTATGACCCGTACCAGCCCATTTCCTCCCGAGGCATGTCTGAACACTGCCCTGTCTTCGCCCCGTTCTTCGGGTTTGCCGGCGTGTTTGGTGCCATGGTCTTCAGCAGTAAGTCATGGCACGTTAAACTACCTTACAAGTCGGCATAGAGAGACCGCACGTGTTAAGGTATATCAGCTCCAAACCTGACCTCCCTTCATCATACTGCCCAACCTACTCCCTAATTCGATGTATCGACCCTGGCAGCCATGGGTGCCGCCTACGGTACCGCCAAGTCCGGTATCGGTATTTCCGGTATGGGTACTTTTTACCCACATCTCATCATGAAGGTACGTGTGGTCATAGCCACCAAATGTCCCTCTTTTGTAGGAGCTCCCCAATGCCTTCTCCTCCATCCCTGGCCTCTATACCATACCTCCTAGTTCCTAACCACCCTGTCCACCGCCTCTCCCGTTTGACACTCCAATCGCAACCCTCCGTCCTGTACAGTCCCTCATCCCGGTGGTCATGGCAGGTATCATTGCTGTGTACGGCCTAGTGGCATCTGTGCTAATCTCCGGATCCCTATCCAAGCCCGGCAGCTACTCGCTCTACTCAGGCTTCGTGCACATGGCCGCGGGCCTCTCGGTGGGTCTGACGGGTCTGGCTGCTGGCTACTGCATCGGTATTGTCGGCGACACGTCGGTACGCGGCTACGCCCTGCAGAATCGCCTGTTTGTGTCTATGGTTCTTATTCTCATTTTCGCCGAGGTACTGGGTCTGTATGGCCTCATTGTAGGCCTCATCCTCAATACCAAGGCTGATAACGCCGTATGCTCGGCGTAGAATCTACGAGCAGGGCAGCGGCTAGAGAAATGTATCCGTTGGCCACCCGTGGTGCGCTTCCCTTCCTGACAATTTCAGTGCTTCGTTCCTTATTTTTTTCGTATTTCATTACGTCCCATTCACACCTCTACTGATCTTGTCCTTCGGGCCTTACTAAAAATATACTGTCTCTTCAGAAAACGACTTCGGCATAACCCTGAGCACCTGCTGAATCGATGTATTGGTACTAGTAACTGGCCTTGCGCTCAATCATGATGTGGTGATGTCCAACCGGCGATAATGAACAAGAAAGCTGAAATGAAGAGTGGCTGGCGAGGTGGGGTACTGGACCAGATTAGAGCGCACTGGAATGACCGATGATCTTGGTGAGCTGGGCGAACTGCACGTTCTCCGTGATGACGGTAGGCTCGACCTGGTTGCTATCGTTGAGCGGAATGCTCACAACGCCCGTGGCGGTGTCAAGAGACCACTTTAGCGTATCCAGGTACTCGGCGAGCTCCGCGCCTTGCAGGTTAAAGTAGTCCTCCAGCAGCGCCTGGTCGATGGTCTGGTAAGCCAAGGACACGACATGGGAGATGGTCTGGCGCATCGACCAACTGTAGTCCTTCATCTCAGCCAGGGTCTCCACGAAGTAACCGCTGTTGAGTGCGGTCCAAAAGTTGCCAAACTGAGCCTCCTCAAGGTATTGCTTGAGCTCAATGACCTTGGCGACAGGCTCCTCGGCAACCTGTATGGTACGGCGCGCGTTGGCAGGGAAGACGGTGGTGCGGGTGTAGGAGGAGAAGAAGATTAGTATGAAAGAGCTAGTGGGTCAAGTAGCCCGTATGGAGGGGACCACGGGCTTTGACATGCCAGCCTACCCCCCAAAACTACTCAGTGATGTCCCACTTACGATTAGCTCGCTCAGGAGGCACAGACACAGGTTGAAGTCAGCATCGTAGAACCGGGTGAGAGCCTTCATCAGGATCTTGACGAGAGCCGACACGTTAAGCAGGTGGGGGTTGAACTGGTACAGCTTGAGGACAGCCAGGTTGGCGGTGAGATCGTTCTCGTTTGACTCGCACTGGGCGTTCAGGTACTCCTCCAACACCTCAACATTGTCGGGGTTGTACCGCTCGACGCTGTTGATGAGCTGGTTGATCGCCTCAGGACGAGTGGAGGGGCTGAGAGTGGACTCCATCTTGAGGGTGATTCGGGGGAAAAACAAAAGAAATAGGGAGAGGCAGAATGGTGCTAGGGAGTAGAGTAGGGCGCAATGGTGCCGAGTGGAGAAACGGGCGGGAAGTAACGAGCAGCGGCTGATGCAGGCTTGGTAATGAATCAGCCCGAGGGCAACTTTTTTCTGTGGACTCGATCCAGGCTGGCAGATGAGGGGCGGAGCTGCGCGCATCCCTGTGCTGGGGGCGATGGTAGCCGATCCGAGCTCCCCCCCTCCTTTTCCCCTCGCCTGAGCCCAAGAGGAACATACCCGCAGTCAGATGGTGGGAGGAGCGGAGGCTAACTATCCTCCGCTATATATGAACTCTACAACGACAGCCGCCTCACTTTCACCCTGACCGGCCCTGTAAAGCCAGAGGTGTCCCCAGCTGGGAGTATTGTATGGACGGCTCCAAAAGGGTCCTGCTAACTAGAACAGATCCCCCGTTGCGTGTACATAGAATAAGCACTAACAGAGTTGACGGTGATTTTATAAAGACGGTTCAGGTCAGAACACGGAACACAGTTGTAAAAGATATGTAGTAACTAACAGGCGCACCAGCAACAAAATTAGGAAAACATTACCGCTTGCGCTCTGCTTTGAACTTATAGATAGGAATCCCGTCCTTGTCTTTGCCGACAACCATTTTTTCGCTCTTGTCCTGTGGTCATAACGGAATCAGAGGCGGTAAAGTGCAACATACGAGCCAACAACTTGGTTAGTGATGGGGGGTCGACGTATAGAACGCATCGGGCTGGCGACCCTGCCACAAAACGAACTTATAAAGTGGCCAAGTGAACAAAATATAGAACTAACCTTTTTGAGGGCATTCGCCATCAACTGTTTCTCCGCCAGAGCCATGATGCGCTCACGGTCGAGTCGGGAGTCCAGCTCCTTGAGCATCCGGAAGCGCCTGCGTTCGTTCTCCTGGTAGCATGGTAAAAGCGGCGGGGTGGCAGAACGTGGATGGGTGTGATGAGTCGGGCTGCTTGCCGGAACCTCAATAGACGGCCAAGGTGGCTGCCGCGCGGTCTAGAGGCCTTGAAGGCAGCCCTCTAAAGCGATACCATAGCGTCACTTACCTGGCGGACCTTGGGGTCGAGCTCCGGTACCTCGTAACTCGCAAGTTGGCTGACCCGTGGGCGGTTGTACTTGCGCTTGAGCAGGTTCCCAGGTGTTTGGAAGTGCGTAGCCGGATCGAACCGTTGGACTGAGGAGACAGGGTCAGCGTAGGGGCGTAGTGATGTGGTGTGCAGTAACAGGTGGTAAGGACTTAGCCACTGGGGGAATCTGGGGGTAGGTTGGCCGGCCTCGGGTGCCCTATGCAGCCTGGCCAGCGGACAAGCTGCGGCTATTGCCCAATAGCCACGTAATAGCGGGGAATGGCACTTACGGTCTTCTACGGTATCCACGAACACGGTGTGGTTGGTCTTGGCCTTCGGCTTGACTTGGGGCTCCTCCTCTTCCTCGGAGTCATCCTCCTGCGCCATATCACCCAGCCCGGTATTAAGCAGGTCGATCGCAGACTGCAGACGGTCAATTTTCTGAGAAATCCGCGAAGGTCAAAGAATTCAACCGGCGTAGGAATGTCGTTAGTGATTTATCACCTTGATGGCGTTATAAGCTGTTACGCGGTCTAACCAAAGCGGGCTGTCGTGGACTACGCAATTAGTACAAATGGTCTAAGGGCTTACCTTGCGTTCGGTCTGTATGCAGGCCCGAATGTAGCGGAGATCTTGGGACTCGACAAGGGAATTGTATTCCTCTCTATTTGCCTTGTTGTCCATGAGCAAGGCTTCGCCGCTCTATCGTTCCGCGTAAGGTGAAAGTGGCCGAGAAGCGACAGTGGTTTGGAGTCAGTCTTGTCATCTATAATATTGCACTTTGGATAGCTATATCCAACCGGGTGGCGGCACCAACGTGACCAAGCTCTGGCATCTGCCACCTTTGCCATCTGGCTACTACCATAGTCTTTGACTCACCTTGCCCTTGACGCTGACCATCGACGGGTGGAACTCGTCGGGGTTACGCAAACGGGCCTTCTCAGCCAGGAACTTAATGCGCTTTTTCTCCTGCTTGGTCTTCTGCGCCCGAATGAGGTAGTCCTTGCGCTTCTCCAGATGGCCCAGCTCCTCGCGGCTGACCGGCTGAGCGCGCTCCCGATACGCCGGGCGCGAGATGGCATTGCGAATCGACGACATAACGGGCTAGGGGCTTTTAAGCCGGATATGAGGCAAATGGGTGTGTGGGGCGTAGGTGTTTGCAAAAGAATAGAGAGCCAACAGGGTGGTGAGTATAGGGCGGAATTCGGGACAAGGGCCTGGGAGGTCGTAAAGGCACATTACCATGGTTGACTGTAGCAGGTTTGTCTACACCTTACTCCACCCTGCCCCACCCCGAGGTACAGGGAGGAACCAACGCTCTAGGCTACCACCACTGGCCATGGATTTTTTTTCTTTTTTCTTCGGCAAGGCTACTGGGCTTGATAATCACGTGACAAAAGGTCGACAGCACCAGTTGGACTCGCCCGACCACATCGACATATCCTTTGGCGACTGAGAGCGTACATGGCTCTCTATGAATCCCAGTCACCCAAAGCTACTGCTCAGCCCCCCCCCCCTCCCATCTCCGCAATTCCCGCCCGCTACCCTTAGCCTCGCAAATCTACAGTAAATTCCGGAGCTAGCCATCTGACCCACTTTCGAATAATAGCAGTACCCATTATTTCTGTTGCCCAGCCGCTCATTAGCACAATGGCGCAAAGTCCAGCCCCATCCGCTGCCGCTAAGAAGCCATGTACTGCCAAAACCATTGACTGGGCCATACAGGGGCCACCGTCCAGCGCAGCGGAATATCTTCGCATGGTCAGGTAGGTATCACGCAGCAGTACAACCTGCCTGCTCTGGTGCAGTCCTGCTTCTCACACCAGCCTATACGGGTCAACTTCGCCCGGACACCAAGGCGCTCCTAATACCTGATTGCTTTCAAATCGAATTGTACTTCATAACCGGCTAGAAATGAAGCACGCAGTATTCCCCACGTCATCGTGGCCAGAAATGCGCCTCCACCGGCCAGTGAAGTGCCTACCGCTAGACCCCACCAACCTGCGCCCGCGAGAGACGGCATGTTCTCAATGGAGGCATGTGCCCCGCCACCCCCAGGATTAGAGCCCCGCAAATCCTGGCAGAGGCAACTGACCGCCGAATTTCAGTCGCGCAAGAAGGTATACTTCACCATGCGGCTGAATGGCATGGATAGCACAGCCACTTAGCATTCTACCTACAAGCATGATGATGGCTGCCCCCCCCGGCTACTTGATTTGGTCAATACCCATCGCAATGCCTTGTACTTACCTCTTGCGACACCCCTCCCCTTTACCTTTATATTTTTTTCGTTCCGTTCAGACTTTCGAACGCAACTTTAAGACCTGGCGGGATCGACAGTCTGGCGGAGGTAGCCACACGGAATCCCGCGACGCAGACGTCAGTCCAATCCCAAATAATAACGACAGCAAAGGCTGGCTAGTCCATTGTTATGGGTCGACCCCGCGGGCGCTTCTAGAGCGGCCTAGCGGTATCGCGGATCCCCTCGGCCGGACTACACCATCTCGGCAAGGATGTCAACCGACCCGGCTCGCGCTCTTCCGTATGGAGCAGGCAAGTTCGACTGTGTAGCAGTCACATATGACTAGATTAGCGCATCCGTTTGGCTCGGCAAGACCCTAACCAAGCACTCGACGTGTCAACTCCTACTCTTCACTAAACAGCACATGGTGGTCCGCCTTCTCCGGTTCCATGGCGAATGGCTACGAGACGACGCGATAACCGCCGAGCGGGTAGGTGCTAATATGCCAGACTACTGTACCGCACCGCAGGGCTTGGCAGAAGCGAGCCGAGTGCAGCCTTGGTATTCAATACGGTACCCATCCTAACTCGCCCCCATCCACACCGCATAATTACCCGCCGGAAGTGTTACTGGATATACTCCCTATTGCTTCGCTTGGATCCTCTGTTGGACGCCGACGATATTTACGTGCTACGGGCGCTCTGCCGCGAGTGTGCCGAGGTCCGGCGTCGCCTGGTAAGTGCATCGAACACCTCAATGCGCGCAACGTTAATGCGACAATCGATGGGATAGCCAAACTAACCGAGTTTGCCCCGTTACCGTATATTAACATATCTTTGCTAGAAACCCACGGACTTGTCACGGGCCGCCTCAGTCAACACCGTCATCACCCTAGTCAACCGCATCTTCGGCCAGAGGGACCTGTTATAGTATACAGTTGCGCGCAACCGCAGTGGACAATAAATATTCCTAATCCGACAACACATGTCGAAATTCCTATTCTGTCTTAAAGATAGTGACTGAAAATGGAGGAAGGGCGACCACTTGGACATTCGGACTGGTACTTAGCCTGACAAGGCATGCTAATCACAAGGGATGGGTTTATAGGCAGTTGAGCTAGGATATGGGTGGTTGGTGTTTTAATGGACGAAGAGAAGTACAGTCAACAGGGCAACGCCACGGCGGCGGTGCGGATACAAACGTAAACGGGGGCCACGATGATGAGTCCCAAGCCACGCATTGGAAATGGTAACCGGAGTCCGAGCGCTGGTGGAAATTGGCCACGGGGTGCGAGAGGGCACAACAACCAGTTTAAGAGCGGGGCTTCTCCTTCTTCTCCTTGTACAGGGCAATCAGAGACACGCCGGAGACCTTGACGACCTTGAAACGGACACCGGGAATATCACCCACGGCGCGGCCCTTACGACCGAAACCGGCAATCAGAACCTCGTCGTTCTCATCAACGTAGTTGAGACAACCGTCGTTAGGCACGAAAGCGGTGATCTTCTTGCCGTTCTTGATGAGCTGGACACGAACGCACTTGCGGATAGCGGAGTTGGGCTGCTTGGCCTCCACACCAATCTTCTCCAGCACGATACCCTTGGCGTGCGAGGAACCACCAAAGGGCGACGACTTGAAGGCGGTACCGAGGGCACGCTTCTTGTAGTGCTTATCCGCCCAGCGGTTCAGGCGGCGCGTGGTGCGGAGCTTGCGGGCGGCGTTGATACCTTTCGGCTTACCTGTTAGAGGTGAAGGCACATAGTAAGCGGTAAAGGACAGGATAGGAAGGCGTTAGCGATGGTTAAAGTGGCATGGGGGATTCTACCTAGGAATTATGGGGAGAATCCAGTTTCCGTGGTTTACTGGCATCTAATATGATCCGTCTGATGTACCAGGCGAACCTGATTCCGATCCGGTCTGCTGGTTGTGAAGCCAATCCGAATGAAGCTGACAAGCGTATCATCCGTGCGTTGCCCACCAGTATGAGAGCCGGCTTGTCTGGGCCACGCTATCAAACAGACGGATGGATACCGTCACTTTCTCCACGATCCAACGGTTTGGAATGGTGGCGCCGTCGGCATGGGGAAATCCATCCATCCGTCCGTCCATGACTAATTAGCGTAGCCGGCAAGGGTACGACGTGTCGTCCGGGTGTCAGCTATGGCCTCAGGGTATGCAGCGGTATCAACAACGTACCCATGGTGACTGATGTGTATTATCCGTAAATCCGGTGAGACGGATGAAAAATGATGTGTGTGGACAAGAGTGAAAAGAGGGAGAGCAAGACAATGAGCGAGCCACTATAGATATTTGATATACCGCCTAGCTGATTTAGGGCCTGAAAGAGGATCCTGTCCTCTTCCCTCCCCCCGCTCCTAACGGTGGCACTTTTGGCCACTAGCTACGTGCCACTGGCCCCCAAGCTGCTTCCCAAGGAATTGTAGGCGTTTGGCCTTCTAGGTATTGTAGGTGGGGAGACGAAACTTTAATACCACGTGATGCTAAATATATACCAAGCGGCCATCCTCACCAAGGACGAAATGGCAACTGCGGCACGTCAGTCAGGTATGGTAAGGTACGCGAGAGTAAACAACTAGAGTGGGTCAGCAGAGTCAGCTAGAAAAGGCCGAAGAGTGGAGTACTGCGCATTGCGAATCAATCATGAGGGCATGGGCAACATAATGGCACAGTATTCCTGCCCATCCTACCAGCCCTTGCGGATGTAGTTGTATCCAACGCGGAGATTATTTCCAAGCCTTCATACTATCCCACTCGGTTAGTCGCCTAAACCCTCCCTCCCTGCCATCCTCCCCGACGCTGGACCCAATAGTTAATGCGGGCGCCAACCATCACCAACGATACATGCTAGCCGGTATTCAACGACCCCAACTACGCATTCTGCACCAGCCGTTTCTCGCACCTTCATACCTAGCGGCTCTGAACTTATCAACGGCCGCGAATTGCGATGGAGAGCCACCGCTGTCTCTTTGTCAGCGACCTCCTGCGAGCCCGGCCTTGCTCCGCTGCCCAGGCATCAACTATCACCGATGGAGCTCACAGGCAGTTCCAGGTCAGTGCCCGAGCCGGTTCCTTCGCTGTACCTTCTACCAATGGCCCGGTAACGTTGACTTTCAGCCGAGTTAGGTATGTGTAACCGCAATACTTTGCGTTTTAATCAGGTTGCTACCTTAGTTTCGAGTGAGGACCGCCTTACCCCTTATTCAGTCACCTGTCTGGCAACCGCGGGACACTAGGCTATGTCTCGGGGCAATCGGATGAGACGCCCCATTGTTCTTTCAACCTTTGGCGTTCCAGGTTGCCACTAACCTAGCTCCTCGATCCCCTGATTTTGCTCGTTTGTCATCTTATACCATCATCTCATCAGGTTGACCGGTATTCTCGATTTTTCTACCACCAATAACCAAATCAATGGCTCGGTCCCTCCCTACCCTCTCAGTAAGGATGGTGTCCCTATACCGGTATACTTTCTAGGTGAGTATGCATAGTATTTAATTGATCGAGTAATTCCCTGGTAGTTTAAGGGATCCGCGCGGTATCTTACCTCGGGTCCTTCCAGCTAATCGTTACGCGCTGTTGCCCTGACCATCGCACGATACCCAATCCAGATGATGGTACTGGTCGAGTGGGGTTCTATTTTGAAGCTACTGCCGACCCTGTTCAGAGTTATTACCACCAGCGGATGCGAGGGAACCTCAAGGGCAGCCGGGGCGCCTGTGTAGAGGTGATGGGGGAGCTGGTCGACACTCCTACTAACCTGTCAGGGTTCAGCCAGGACCATGGTCCCGCGACGCGACTAATCCGGTGCAGTAGGTAGGATTCCGCCACGTGGATCACTTTATAAGCAGGGTGACTTGTACAGCTCGTCATTTACAAAACTATTACACGTGAATCTTCCTAGCGTGCTCTCATCTAACCCCTGTTTCACTCACTCCCCCCCCCCGTCACGACCTGTCAGCTGCGACGTAAAAACCGACGTCATGTACGACACATTCCGCACGTTGGAGACAATTCAACTGTACCGGGAGCACTACTTTCCCGCCATATTCCCGACCACCGACGATATGGCCGCGTCTAAACCACCATTGGCCGTGGCAGCCCCTTCGACTCCCGTTCAGCTGCGCACCCCCGGGTTTTCCCAGCAAGACTGGGCGGATGAACTTACTACATCTCCGTATCGCGGTGCCTCCCCGCATATCGCCCGTTTATATGGCCTACCGACAGCCCCACCACCAAACCAATCCCAGGGCGGTCTGATCCGGCACCCTTCTCGGTTCGTCGAAGCTTTACTAGCCGATGATCAGCCGAGCGGTTCCCGCCCGCCCCAGGCCAGCGTGCAGACTGTACAGCCCGCCGCGCCCAATGCCACCAGCGCTGCCGCGACGGACACTACGATGGACTTCTTTGACGATCTGGACGATACCGACTTTGAAGCGATCGATCAGGCCACCGATATCGCCCAGCTCAACCTGAACACCCACAGTCGCCAGGTCGAAGTGGAAGCCGCCATCCGCGCCGCCGCGGACCGCGGTGAAAGCCTCGTTAACCTCCGGCGACGGTTCGTCGAGTTAGGCGACACCGGTCTCAACGACGTGCTGGATCAGGTAAGTCATTGGTCTCATCCGGACTGGTTAAAAGCGCGCGGTCTACACTCTGGCCACCACCTCACCCTAGTGTTTGGCAACTGACGAGGGTTCCTAGTATCTTTTTTTAACTTCGGAATTTCCGTTCTGCTGACCGCTTCTGAATTGCCCCCCCCCCCTTACAGTTACTCGAGGCTGGGGCCGTATACAATCGTGATGGATCCTATTTCCCATTATAGCCGGTGGTGGGGCTTTCTTACGCCTCTGTATGGCCATGGCACCACTCGGGACCAAGGTATCTTTATGTCGAGCTTCATTATAAAGTACATCGTACAAATTGCCACAACTGTATGCGGTCCGTCCCAGGGTAAGGCGCTCTCCCCTGCAACCCAGCTCAACTGCGACCTAAATGTACGATGCATAAGGGTTCAGTAGTGGACCGGAGTATGGAAATTGCGGAACCAAGCTAAAGGTACTCAAGCGGGAACTAGGTACGAAAACAGATTCTGGTGACGACGACCACGGTCACGTTTTGGAGATATCCTGCTGCGCCAAATCAGTTATGAATTTGTATTCAACAGGCGTCACTGGTTGGACGGACAGCCGGCCTCGGCCTAGGAGAACCAGCCCGCAGAGTTTCTCGTTCTTGTACTGCTGGAGCTCCCTCAATGAAATTAGCCGGGGGAACTTTTCGACCAGCTTGACGTCAACCTGGTTAATTGATAGGTCGACCAGGCATGACAGGTCAGGTTGTCAATAAGTTAGTAGGTCATTTGGTGCTGTCACGTGAGCTCGGAAAACTCGGTAGCATGCCAATCGAAACTACACGCTTACCATGTACCACTTGGCCGGATCTTTCTCCTTTAACTTGGCATCGTAGTACGGATGCTTAGCGTCAAGGGCAGTATCTGATAGAGGGTACCCAGGGGATATGGATAGCGGAAGGCCATAACGAAATGGGTTAGTTTGGCCAACATTGGCAATACTCAGGACTGTTCTGCCCCGGGGGCCTGAATAGCGTTGCAAAGTGAGCGACCAGGGCATACCAGACCTGGGAGATCGCAGCAGATTATCCGGACACAATGACTTACAATCCGGGTAGCCTTCGCGCGTAATCTGGGGAAGGGTGCCAAATTTTACGTAGGGCGTTCATACGATGGTGTCGGTTAGGTCGGTCATTGTGAAAGTCTAGCCAAAATGGCCACGCCATTATCACTTGGCCTTTTAGCTAATATGCCCAAGTGCCTGCGCTCGGCACATACCTCAACGACACCAGCTATGCCTGGCGTTTTGCAATTTGAATGGTAAAAGAAGGCCTGACGTACGTAAAATGAAGCGCAGACATGGGTTAGTCAATTTAAATAGCTCCCTACTAGCCATGTGAATCCAAGGGGCGGTTATAGGGAAAATTGCCTACACATTAGCGAACCAACTTAAAGCACTAGTTCACGGCACACGTGGGAGGTATTTCTCACGAGAAGCCCAGTGTTCTAATAGCAGCCAGTAAAGGTAATGCATACGTACCAGATCCCCGATTTTCATATCGTCCCGTAGGATATTCCGGGCCTCGTGGTTACGCTACATGAGCAGAATAGTGTGACGGGGGGTGGCACAGGTCGCCGGCGGTCTTTTAGAAAGAGAATTGAGTCGGTACGCCGACGAGAGCAACGTCAGTGGCGCCAGATACGCGACCAGTACCCGGTTCGTAAGCACCTACCACGCCGTCCCACTGAGAAGTTTGGTTAGGCATCGCCGCCAGTGCATCGATGCTGATTGAGATGATAGATATACGAAGAAGACAGAAAAGGACCAAACATCAGCACGCGACCGGCTGGAGGCAAACCCGCTGCTACATATGTGGTGAAACCTAGGCTGTAGAATGCCACAATGACCTTCTGGACCCGGATGTAGTCGGCAGCGCTGTCGAGTTGCACACTTACCTGAAGCTTACGTCGGTATCGTTGACTAGACGCGGCTCCGGCTCGGATTTCATCAGCCAGTACCTCCGTCCCTGTGAGTAGGATGTGTGCCATAACATTGGATGCGATCTAGGTTACTCGGTTAAATGGGCTATGCCAGGTCCGGGCATCAATATTTTGACCATGTCAGTCGAGGCTACGAGGCGGCGCCAAGATCACCCTCCCCTCTTGAGACAGCGTCAAAATGGTAAGGTTTGGCCGGCAGTTCATCGCGAGATAGGACGTATTCGAGTCTCCACGCATCATCTAACCAATCCGACTTACCGTGTCACAGGAAGATGTGAGCTCCTTCTTCACCGGGGCCTGATGGCTACATCGCCCCTCCAGCTCGGGCCTGGCCTCCTTTTCCCTCCTCCGGGCTCGTACGGCGGGCTTTTGGTAAGGTATAGCGGTCTGGTCGAAGCCGGTCGTAGGGTGGTGGGCAGAGTTGACAGGCACCAAGATTAATGGTTTTGAAACGGTAGAGAACGGCGACGAGGGACCTCATACGCCACAACCTCCGTACACGTGGATTGTCCCTCGAATACAACCGACAGCCGTTGCCCTAGGGTTGCGCTTTGAATCACAATGACCGGCATCAGGGCCAGTGGCCAACGCGTACCTTGATTGGTTTAGATTTCGCAGCGGGGTCAGCGCTAGCTATTTGGGATAGCCGCCGTGATGTTCGACGCGGAGTGGGCGGCATTCTGCACGATGCGAAACCTGTTGACAAACGCAAATGAAGCTTGGTGCGGGTAAATGTGATACAGCAGACGATTCAGCGTTGAAAGTGGATGTGCATGGAGAGAGCGGGCCAAAGACTATCCTTTGCTTTTCGAATCCTGCCTTCCGCGCTAGTCGTTTCAGACCAAGCACCGCTCCCTTCACTCACAAAGGCAGTTGTTGTTGCCAGGCCTTCGCCCCCCTCCGCATCTGGTACCCAGGCCTTATGGCCTAAGCCAGCCCATTGGCAGAGGGGGCACCTAAAGCGCAGAATATCTAAGGCCAAGACCATTGACACTACATCCGTGGTGATGACTGGGCGCACTGCCTTGTGCATGAAAACACACACCACCGATTAGACCGAACATTGTTTACATGCTAGCCACCCATAGACCCCACTGTATTTCCAGCACCCCAATGTATATCGGTACCACAAATTGCCATTGCTCATAGCGCAAATCGCGTATTTAAATTTTGGATCGCCATGATCAAGTCATGGGGAACGAATTAGGTACTGTATAACCATGCCTAATGACAGGACGGCGACCGGCGGACTAAGTTTGTGCTTTTTATCAGGTATTTAAGTGCCCACAGCAGATCACAACTTGCAAGGATCAGGAAAGAAAGTGGCAGTTGCGGCCATAACTTGGATCACCCCTCTACGAAACCTCGCCATTGATCAAGATGAGACTGGACTTTCAGGAATATCATGAGTAGAATATGCATGATAGAGTGAAGAAGGGGGTGCACCGCTTCGCTACCAACGTTGGCTTTCACTACTGGCGGCATTGAAAGACACTATAACCAGCACTGCGTCCCTTCCCTTCGAACCTCCCCCCATCTCCACCTACTCACTTCCACTGTTGATGGGCTCCTGGTTAGCGCCAACTGGGCCTTGGGATAACCAACTTCCAAATAGTGATTCTCAATCAGCAAGCCAGGTCATGTGGGCATCTTTGCTATTCTCACGCGACCTTTTGTATATGAAACGACTGACTCGCCGGCTTCTGAGTTCGCGGCGGGCCGAAACACCTTCCAAGTAGGAAGCTACCCAATGTGACCGAGCCTTCATCAATAAAAGGGTATTACTAAACTACCACCAACTACATTGGTACGGTTCCTGCTAAAGGGCAATGTCCAGCTACCACCCTATCACAAGTGGCCACCCCTCCCCACGGGGGAGGGCGGCGAAGTGCTGCGTTGGAATAATCAGGGGTAGAGGTGATGCATTTGTAGTTATTTTCTTTTTTTGAATTTACCCAATGAAGAGCACCCTACTTTACGAGCATTGTCAGCGCCACTGATGGTTTCATGAAGGGAAAGGGGCTTCTAACCTGACGCCACCCCTCAAACACATAGCAGAACCGACCATATCAAGCACAGCCACTTTCCCTTTCACGCCTAAGCTAATACTGATTGATGTAATTTCTTGATTGACGTTGACTAGATGAGAAGCTGGGGATATTGTGTATACAGTTCTCGGCCCGAGGTGACTCCAAAGTCCCGAGGATTTCGCTGGTGATCATTTGAGGACTAAAATATTGGCACCGTGCGAACGTTGGCACTTGGGCGTTGGTCGAGGTGGGTGAATTCTAACTTTTGATTCGACTCTACATGTTGATCCTTACAGGTAATACTGATTCTGGCCAACTTCCTGGCATTCTCCCTCCACTTATTGCTGGACACCCTATTTATTTTGAGGTGCCTAATGATTTGTATTTCCTCCTCCACGCCTACCACATCCTCCCACCGTGTGTTTTCTCCGTATACGGTACCCCTTAACCCCCTTAGCACCCGTGAAAGCGTATCCGTTGCCTAGCCACTGTGAGGCATGCCTTACCTCCGCCCGCCCAGTGAATTCCTCCACAGTTGTCATCATAGACAACCGGGGTGAGCCTTCTTGCTGCGCCCGTCGCAATCCCCTGCAGTATCGGACATTGGTATACGCTGCGCCCCATTCGCAACATGGCATAGACGGCTTCCAAAAAGAGAATAGTTTAGGACCAAGTCCAGCGTCGTTAACCACAACTTCAGGAGAGTAGCGAAGCCTGTCCGTTTAAGAGTACAAGGACGCTGAGCTATTGGGTGCGGTCAGACCGGATCTCGGAGGTAATTTTAATACGGGGAGCGAGGCTGATAGGTCTTGGACGATAGCTTGGGAGCATCTACTATAGAAGGAGGGCCCACATGATTTATGAACGAGGAATCTCGGGCGGCTTCTGATTAGACTAATGGATGAACAAAAACTGGCATTGAACTTTCGGTTTAGTTTCCATTCACCGTTGTATGCGGGAGCTTCGGCAGATACAATGACAAAGGAAAAGGAACTTTTCTGCCCTCACCGCCAATTCCTTTCTACATTTGGTAGTGTCTAAGTTGGCCTGGGTCGGGAATAGAGTACAGCATCCGGAACTGCCCGGGTCGGTTTTAACTGCGTCGTTATGACTAACCAGATCAGTAAAGAAATGGCATCAGTGCCGAGCCCACCGTGGACGCACCAGCTTGGTATTCGCTAGTCTTTTTTCGGTCAACGTCATCACTAGCTACCCAAGCTGAAGATTGTATATTTGAAACCAGATCAAGAATCCGAATCCCCGATGACCTGGCGAAAGCGTTTGACGAGGTTGGTAAATAACGACCGAAACTTTAAAAAGATGGATGTAACCACACCACAGCGACCAAGCGGCGGACATGACTTACCCAGTCTAATATGCAGCCCGAATCTCACCGTCGGCACACAGCGGAGTCACACTGCTCTTCCTCACCACATCTAAAACCTGATTCCCGGCCTGACTCCCATGGCCTATACTACCGGAAGCGGGTACCTCGCCACACATAATCTTTGGGGTCGCGTTTAAGGAGGGGGGATATTGGGTTTCCATGCATTAAACTCTGGCGTCTCGTCGCTAAAAGATGGGCACGGAGAGACTGGATATGACTGGGAACGCCTACAGTTCTCGGGAGGGGGTGCGAAAGCCGTCCATTAAGGGAAAATGATTAAGGAAGAAAGGGGTTGCTGTCGGGGAGAAAAGGTTTACAGGCCGTTACTGCAAGTGGTAACATAACTAGGACTTCGCGCAGGTGAGTGTAGAGATAGCAAAGCAAGGCTAATTTAAGCGAGGATAGTCGATAGTTGAGCAATTCAGTAGAATGGCCCTTAAAACGTTTGCCGGTAGATTGTGGGCCGAATTATGTGAAATTTACTTATTGACGGTTGGCGCAATATTAAGTATTTCCGACGGCCCTGGCGTGTTAATGGTTGATCCTCGTCGCCCGTGGGTAACTGGTTTTGAGTTCTACACTCGAATTCCTAACCCGGACAATCCTACAACAAAAGATACTTGAATTGAAAATCGGCCAAAACGTTGCTACTTTTTACTCTACGCACAGCACTGTTGCGAAGTCATTAAGATAAACTGGCCAGGTTCCCGGCCTGATCTATGCACTTTCCACTATAGCGACCTCTAACGACACCTGTTTCACATGGCTGAGCCCCCGGGCCCAACCCCCTTCTGCCAGTCTCCGGCTTTTCAGATGCATGACCGGCAGAGCGGGACTACATCTGTTGGACTGTTACATATTTACCACTATCACGGTCCCGCACCCAAATGAATCTAGCCTTTTCATATCTGTAGAGTAGACGCCTACCGTCTCCCACGCACCTCCTGCACCTGACCGGAAACGGCGGGTAGTTGTGCTTCGTCAAACGCCCATGATGAACACCTTCCCCGCCTCCCCCATCGTTTTCTCCGGTCAGGTGTACGGCGTCGCCGCCGCTTTTACTGAATGACCTCCCTGTTGTCCCCCCTCTTGACATCTCACTCTTTGTACAAAACATTTAACCCAACGGACTACCTTATAAGGACAGACGACGCTAAGTCAACGCCAACAGCAGACGGGCTCACACCTCCTGCCGCAATGTTACTTGACTGTCGAAGCCTCTCTCAGTTACTATTGGCGGATGGAAGGGGGGCAACGAGGTCCCGCCACCCGACTCTAGGCGTGGCAATATATCTATCACCAGTGTCTCCGAGACGAGGGCGCCCTATTCCCTACGTCACGGTACGTGGGTCGAATGCGATTCATGCGCGGAAGGCGAGTTTTTTTTTTACTACAGCAAAAAAAGTCAACCGGCCGTTAACTCAGCTGACCGTTGGGCCCCAACCGCTTGGCTCAGCAGCGTGATAGCAAGCCCAGCCGAACTGTAGTTAGCGAATCGGTTTTGCTTCGCAATGTCACAGTGTCAATTCTTGGCTTACCGGATCCACACGGAATCGTACATTCCAGCATCATATATCTGAGCCTCATTCATCTCTCAGGTGTAGGGTGGTGTAAATATGATCAAACAAGCCACGGTGGTTCCCGGTAAGACCAAGATGTAGAAATATTTTATTGACAAATTCAAATATTTTATATACCATTATCATTCGTACACCAGCGTTACGTAAAGAGTCCTTCAGGGCCTTAAATGAAAACTGTTACATGCCCCGCCTCCAAAAATACCAAGCGCCCGCACCACTGACTGTACTCGCTTCGAAGAGGAGAGGGGGGGCGATTTGCCCAGACGAGGACCGAGAAACATACGATGGACTGCTGGCTCCGTGGGGATGGATGACGGAGAGAGGAAAGGCGTTGACCCAAGTTTTTTTCCTCCTTCGGCCAATTAGTTCCGTGTATTCCGCACCCCATTCCGCCACTAGAATGGGCCTCGGGAAAGTCGCTTGAACCCTGAGTGACCTGGCTATGTGGATCGTCCCTGCCCGCAGCCGATCCCTAATTATTGGTGTCCTCAGCCACTCACCCCCATTATGGCGATTTAATTGACACCCCCCCGTCCCTCCCTCTATCATCTCTCCCTATTCTGCACAGGATGGTATTAGAATGAAGGGGGGGGGAGTGCACGGTGTGTAGGCAACTTTGGCTAATACCGGCCACGTATTGGGGTATTTTTGGCCAGGAAAAAGAACCGCCTGCTGAGGGAGATAGGTCAGGATGCATGCACTTAGGCTGGCGGAGATAGTAGTGGATGCACGGGTGCCGCAAACAGGGCTGCAGTGGTATGTGTCCAATTCGGGTTAGATGGTGGCCGGCTACTTCAATCAAAACGTAAGGGGCGGACCTTGACTCGTAGCAATGGGTTACTGGCCAAACAGCGGATACGCTTTCTGGAAGGTAGTGGGATACCGCTTGATCAAGGAGGTCGCACCAGCTAAAGAGGCGGCTCGGTTAGATTTTTACGACTTCCGAGTGACCAATTCCAAGAGATGTATCTAATTAGAATAGTGTGCCAGGTGAAGTTAGCTTATGTATCGCATGCGCTGTGGGGTTCTGGAATAGTGACGAGCGTACATTTGGCATGGAAAGGCAGTGAACAGCACTCGCTTATATTTGCATTTGGATGCCTTATGGCCGCCGAGGTAGGACGGTACAGAACTGATATCCCGCGCAATTCGCCGAGTAGGTAAGTGCTGGGAGCAAAGCCGTCAGTTTATCGCACCTTACATAGCCAGAATGGATAGAATGCCCTCGCCACATAGGTCCGATGGCAATACTGTTTCCTAACGACACTCGAAACTTATCGTAATGGGACTTTGATCCCGGACTGTCAGTTAGGATATTTCAAAGCATGATAGGATGTCCTAACATCTCAGTATCCCATGTATCTAAGCACCGCTAAGATAGCAAGCGGACGTTGTGGGCTGGGCGGGCACAAGTTACCGGGTGTTCGATAGTGCGATTATTCACTGTTTCATTAGGACCACGTTTCATCTTTTGGGAGAGTGGCTTCGATAATTCCGAATGGATAGGACGATTCCGTCATACATGTTCAGTTTTTGATATACACCACTTGGGAATTACTCCGCAGACCCTCATGACTTACCCCGAGACTACCTGGAAATGCCAATAAGTTGGTCGAATATATTACCCCAAAGCATCGGGTGACGTTCGAGGCTCTAAACCGGCATCTGGACAGTGGAGGTCAGATGAGCTGCTGGAGTCCTTAATTCGGTGGGAAGGAAAGGGTTAGTGGTAACGTTTCACCAACGCGGTGACGCGTCTGCAGCCATTTACATTCCCCATCAGCCGGTTAGGCTGTTTACCTGAGCCATGTTCTACGTGGTGTACGCCGTATACAGTGTGAAGCAACCTCGTACGATTTCCTTTTCCTAAGACACGGCGTTTATCTGGCATCGCTTTCCATTACAAGATCAGGAAGACGGGAAGGTATCGGTTTATTAGTGACAGACGCTGACATCTAAACAGCCTGTTTTTATACATCCAGTTATATTCGTCGTCAGGCGCTGCAACCTCCCCCCACCTATTATATTATCCCAATGCTGGCCTTCCTCCGGCCGTTTTTGTGGCGTGGGGTCGTCTGACAATACTGAAAACGTTCCAAGAGGGGCGTCGCTTCCTATCCGTGGAAATGGAAAAAGCATGATAACTGCCTTGCACTACGTCAGTACTAGTCCGTGAATGGCTGGCCGATACTCCTGTTCTTACATTTCTGCCCCTACTACCAATCCCTCTTCGCCCGAAACCTTTATTTTTCACTTTGCTAACCTTAACGGTAACTGTATAGTGGCGGATCTGCCCTAATGGGGTTAAGGACCTGGATGTTAGCCCAAGGCCTCCTGTACTTACCTGTTCCGTAGCTTGCCGTGAACGGCAAAGGCCTCCCATCGCACTGATGGGAGGCCCATAATTTTTCCCGTGTTGGTGCAGTAAAACTTTATTTAAACAAAGTAGTTAGAGTTGGACCCGCGGTTTACCAGGTGACACCTTATGGATTTCACTGCAGTTGAACGCGGACCACCAAAAGTCAAATGACGTTGCAGGCTGTGTTTGTCTGGATGGCTTGGGGTAGATACACCATCTACTGCATTGTGTCGTATGGCCGCCCCAACCAGACCCGGTCGGATTTACATCTCGACATGATGAGTCTAAGCCTTATCGGGCATGCTTCCCCTGGCCCATTTAGCGTCGTTTCTTACCAACTTAGCACTACGCATTACTACCGGTTGAAAGTGGTTTGTAACCAACCGACGGCCAGTATTGATGCCCGTTTGAAATTCATGGGACTGGTATCGTCGATCGCATTCTCATTATGATAGGACCAACGGCCTACTCATTCAAACCCGTGTATTCCGGAGAAGGTGCCGGCGGGGTCACTTTGCCATAGTGGCGAATAACTTGTCATCTTCTTACAAGGCCTAATCTTCAACCACGCTGTCTGGAGGCGCTACCACGTTTTGGTAGTGGTTCGGGTGGGAAACGACAATACACCTTCGACAAACGACCTACCCATAGAAGGCTATAGTTTTATGAAGCACGAACGAGGTAACTAGCCGCACCTTATGAGGTTGTGTTGACTGGTATTCAAACTTCGCGAATTCTACCCCGCCATGTGCTTACGCATGTTCCTTTGGCTGGTGATTTCATCCAGCGGTATGCCCACAGAAACTGCACCTTCTACACTGTCGGGCAGTGCACCAATTTTGGGGATGGAAAGCGCATTTTCTCGATAATACCACCCGGTAGACGCCGCTGCCGGTTGGTGGCTTCGGGTTTCCTGTAACCGAAATGCTACGCTGAATTTAGCCACTAATGACGACGGCAGCCACGCCTCACGTACGCTAGCTCCGTGATACGGCTGTTAGCACGATAGCTTGCACCAAGTTGTTTTATTTTCCATTATAGGTCTCGACCTTCTCTCCGCCTGCACGAGCGGGTACGCCATACATGCCATCCGGCTCTCCTTCCCTACTTCTTTTACCTGACTATCCTGGGTGGAATGTTGACCCGTGGTGGCGGCAAGACAACGAACGTAGTTGGTGATGGCTGAGAGTGAGGTTGGATGCAGGAGGCTTATCTGGTGATAATAACGGTGGGAGTAGAAAGCCTCCGCGACGAGGGCGCGGGCAACCTATCGAGGTAATGGGAAAGCGATGGATGGTGGGTTACGAAAATTGGTCAACTGGTCTAGCATACTTGCAACCGGCTGCGATACCAACCGGCGGCGTATCAACCGCGATGATGGACAATCAGGGGGGGGGACAGCAGCCGTCTGTGTACCAGCGAAAAAGTGGTTAGCACTATGGCTACAGGGTGCAGAAAACGCGACGTTTGCCTGTAGTAACTGAGCCCAATCATCTTTCAGCGCAACATGGCGCCCCTCTCCATTTTGTCACTGTGGCATCGCCACCATATCCACTTTACTACCCGCCTACCTTCCTTTCCCTCCATTTTTTTTCTTTCCAATGAGCCCACTCGTGACCCCCTTACGAACCCCGGTCCAAACCGGAGGTCACGGTGGTAGGTTCTGTCCAACCAGACATTTTTCTTTGTCTACATTGTTTTCATGACCTTCACACACTGCAGCGCCGTTTGTTTAGCTGTCAGAACAAATCAACGGGAGTAGAAGGCGAGGGGGGTGGCGCTTACGTCGGCCACCGACTTGTCCGATAGGTGACTGGTCTACCCGGTCTGACCTATAGTGAACACTTCCATGCCTCCCCCTCCCCTCCCCAACTGTTATCCTTTTCAAAACATTGAGTGACCAGGCGATGGGTGGCCCAGGGAAGTGGGGCCCTCCGACCATACCGTCGGAAATTTGTCGGGTAGGACCGGCCACCGTCTGAGGAAACTCCGACGTATGAAGGCCGGAGTGGAAACTGGGAATATGGGAAGGCACTGGGGTGAAAGTTGCGCCAGCACCGAAGTTATGCTCATGTACGGTAGCCCGAGATTCCGCGTCTGAATAAAATATTCTGACGTTGGGAGGTAAATATCAATGGGTCGATCTCTACCCCGCCCGGGCGGCGTGGCAACTAAACATCGTCAGGTAGGTGGGGGGTCCCTCACCCCCCCCTTCTCCTTTTTATTCGCCGCTACAGCTCGCGTCGTCCGAACGGAAAAGTGGTAGTGTAGGGGCTTTATCTACAGATTATCCCCCATGCGGCGGTTACACTTGGATGATCCCACCTCAATGCGTGGCCAGATGGTTACATGGTAGTCACGCACAATAGGTTGATTACCTCAAAAGGCCTTCATTCGGGCAAGGGACTATCGATTAGCTAGAAATCCACACTCAGAACTTACACACACCACGGGCACAGCCAGAACCAATACCAATAAGAGTTTCAATTAAATACAATAGCGAAACCACAAGTCCATGGTGTCTTTTATACGGTTCCTTCTTTAACCTCTGCCCGGGTAATAGGCCCGCTACAATGCGGGGTATTCTAGGAAAAATGATTAATTTATTACAAGAGAGGGTTGCGCGACCAGTAGGAGAACGGCCACATTAGAACTTGAAGATTAAAGTATAGACACAGAGGCTGGCCGCGGAGGAAGGGGACGAACCCGAGTCGAACGCGGGGCAAGGTCGTTGCGAGAGATGGAAGTCAGCAATGAGAGTACAGGAACAGGAGCGCGGGTGGAAGAGTGAGGTAAGAATCAATGTCCAAAACTAGTAAATATAAAATAAAGTGGTAACAGCAGTCGGGCAGATATAGATAGGGAGGTTAGAGCGCTAGAAAGGAGGGTAGGGAGAAGGGGGACCGAATACCACACTGGTGGGGGTGGTAAGGGCGTCGTGGTCACGCAAATAAAGGTATCCAGGGCAGCCTGGTATTGCATATCACCGGAATTGCGTGTTTAAGGAGTTGGAGAACACCACTCAATGGTGCTCGAGAAGAGGACGGAACCGGCCGAAGCGAAGGGGGGAGGGTGCATGGGTCACAAAGGGGGATAAGGTAGTAAAGAGTGCAGTGAAGAGGAGGTGGGAGGGTGTGGGTGTATACATGGACGGGCAGACAGAAAACAGTGATGCGAACGGAGTCTAGTTAGACCGTAACTGGGACGGACGGTTTTAGAGGACCTTCTGCATAGGCGGGGGCTGCTGCATTACTGGGCCGTTGGGGGCGGCCATCGGGGCCTGCGTTGACATGACACCGTGGTGGGCGGCGTGGGCCTGGAGCTGGGCCTGGGCGGCCTCAGCGGCCTGGAGTTGGTTACGCTCGTGGATCTTGCGGTGGCGGCGCATGTTGCTGAGCACTGAGAAGCGCTTGCCGCAGCCGGCCTGGGGGCACATGTGAGGCTTGGCGCCGGTGTGCTTGTTCATGTGCGTCGTTAGCGTGGAGGGACGGGCGAAGGCAGCCTGGCAGACGGTGCAGATGTACCGCTTGTTCTTAGTGGTGCTAGAACGGCTGCGTTTGGCCGACGGGAACCGGCTGATGTAGGAGGTCAGGTTCGGGTCGCTGGTGAAGGGAGACATAGTGTCAGAGCGGTGGTAGGTGCGGTTGAAAGCCATCTGCGCGGCGTCGTCGAAGCGACCCATCTGGCCGTAGCCGTGGTGCATAGTGGCGGCCGGCTCCTCCATGTTAGGGTAGGGTTTGTTGTCGTAGAAGTTCGGCATAGTCTGGGCAAAGTGCGGAGCCGACGACATGGGGTAGCCGTTGGCATCGATGGGAGCACCGCCGCCGGGCATCAGGTTGAGCGCAGGCAGAAAGGGGGCGGGGCCGGCCATGGCGTTGGGTGCGGGCTGGCCGACCGAGTAGTAGATGGCTGGGTTGGGCTGGGGCTCCATGTAGTAGTTGGCCGGGGCATGGTGTTGCGAGGACGATTGTTGCTGGGAGTAGTTGGAGTGGGCCGATGAAGACGGATCCATGGATGCGGGCGCGTGGCTACCAGGTTGGTTTTGGTACGATGGCGACGAGCAGTTGGAAAGACTCGGGCTGCTGGAGGAGAAGTTGATACCCGGAGCGGGGCTTTGGGTGGGAGCCGGATAGAGTTGGTGGCCGAACTGGCTAGCGGAGCGCTCGTAGGCAACCTGTTCGTGGCTATACATCGGATAGCCCTGAGGGACTGGGGTGCTGTCAGCACTGAAATGGTCCTGGAAGTCGTGAGGGCTAGGGCCTAGGCCCTGGCCGGGAAGACCGGCCGGGTATTCGGGCTTGGCAAGGGTGTGAGCTTCCATGGCGGGGAGGGGATTGAGCGAGGTATTAGTGGCCGAGCGGGACAGGCACGGACAGCTATATATGTATAAGTCGGGCAGGGAGAAGGGAGGCAGGTACAGGTGTGGCAAAGATGATGGACGGATTGATCGGGGTGCGAGGGCTAAAGGGTGGGGTTGGAAAAGTGGCGGTAGTTATAGGTTAATGGACAAGGGCAGGAAAGAGGAGCTACGGGAGATGAAGATGTGGGGCGTAAGGAGAAAAGTGGTTGTATGGAGAGGGAGAAGCCAGCTTGTAGTACTTGGGATTAACTGATGAGCAAGGGATGCGGAGGGAGGGTCTTATATATGGCTCGACATGATGGACAAGATAAACACCGCTAGCTCCCAGTGACCGACTCGCTGGGATAATTGACTGGCCGACAGTGCGCCGGGGATGAACTCGGTCAACGTAATGCAAGCCAGGGGTGGTCTGTAAAAATAGGGAGAGAAGCAGGGAGGGGGGTGATAGGGTGGAGGTTTCGTAGGAAGAGGTGTTTTAGGACTCAGCTGGCAAAGCCTGGGTGAGGGGGGCTCAAATGGGGAAAGAGAGGGATATGGGGCGCTAACATGAAATACAGTTGCCCCCCCGCAAGTCTTTCGCGGCCCCGCGACCACAGTGTGCAATGGGAAATCCGTCGGGAAATGGGTGGGGAAAGAAAAAGAGATCGGAAAAGCTAGGCCAGACTACGGCCGATGGACGGAGTCATAGCATCCCCACCCTCTTTTTTCGCGGCTCCCCACACTCTCATCCACACAGCCACACCTAAGCGGTCGTGCGGGGGACTGGTTTGGGGGGTTGTCGAGATTGATTGGTCGCTTCCGTGCCTGGACGTGAATTATATGGGGAAGATGCAACCCAAGCCGCTCGGCTCGCTTGGGGATCTTCACCCTTAGCTACTCGCAGACCCGTTATGGAACCTACCACACTCACCATCTCCTATTTTATTATTTTTTGTTGGCATGGCCAGTCCTCCGCCGCTCAGTCATGCTGGTGGGGCGAAGATGTGAAGTTTGGAACGCAGGCAAACGGCTAATATTATAGTATCCACCAATAAGAATCTCGGATGAATACCGCCCACCTCCTCCTTTTCTCTCTCTCTTGTATCAGCTCACGGTCATCTCACCCCCTCTTCTATGCGATTATACGGCTAAAAAATCGGACACGTTCTCTACGCATTGCGACGACGGTGAGCGGCCTCGGTTGTGAGAGGTAGAACGGGCGGAGTCTTAATCTTCCAGGCTTCTCTTGGGAGCCAGCCTAGCTGGGCTAACCGTTAATTATATGATGTCTCGGTACAGGTCTAGTATGTTAGGATGGAGAGAATACGTGCATTACCCTACTTTACCATGCGTCACGCACAACACGGTGACATCGATGGTTGATGTAGTTGCGCAATGGCCCTAGACTATAAACTGACTAATAAGCCAAGCGTTCCGGGCCCCTGACTAAGCCAATCTACGGTAGCCGTGGGCAGCACGAGGGGGTTCGGTAAGGTTCTGCGCAATTAGAGGATCCCATACGGCCCACATTTACGCAGGGGCTGGTCGATTGCGAAATACGTGGTCATAAATTCAGTTTGTAGCGAACGATGCCAATCGTTCAGGAAATCTTGTGCAACGTAGGCTGGTAGCGGCGAGGTAGGCCATTTATTTCATTTTTGTAAGGGGCGGTTGTACAACAGATGCACAATTAAAGGCTGAAAAAGCCATGTGCGGAACCCAAGGCTGCTTAATAGGCAACTACGGTCTTACAGACGTACGCCATTCGGGCGGTGCGGTTACTTACGGCGGTAATGTAGGGGGTCCGGACCTGTGATTGATTGAAAGGATAGACAGTTAAACGCTATAACGAACGGTAGTGGTTCACCTTTAGGCGGAACCACCATAACGGACCCCAGGTCCGTTGACAGTGGAGGCTGCCGGTAGTCTCCGTGTATTCCGGGCCTCCGTACCTCCCCGCTGTTTCCCCTCGTCCCGGCTTCGCCGCTGTTTTATCCTCTCTTTCTGCTATCCGATACCACCACCATCCACAGGCGCCTCACGTTCTCCACCCCCCGTCCACCGCCGACCCGGGCACGGTTAAGTGGCAGGTGTACAGGTGACCACGGTACATTCAATGGAACCGGCAGCCTCGACGGCGATTGGTGCGGTATTATACGTAAGGCAAGATCTACAAGTACCATGATTGGGCGGCTCTACGCCCTGCCTTGCGCCTTACTGGCTGACAGGAGAGAGGCCAAACGTAAGCCACCCTCAAGCCTTACGGCCTCTATTACTTCGTTTGCTCTCACACTTCACCCCTTCTCTCGTCACTATTGTGGGCTAATGTGCAGGCCACCGCGACACTATGTACTTTAGACCCCACCGACCGTGGTCTATACTACCACCACATCTGGCCCCCGGTCATACGATATTCGTTTTTTCCCAGTGTCAGAAACGGATAGCAATAACTGTGACAGGTAATACCCTTCCCTTCCCTTCTCGTTTTCTTTTGCTACACCCAGTTCTGGTTTCCCGCGAGAAACGGACTAGGGTGGGGGATGGATGGGAAAGGTGCTACAATTGAGGCAGTGATATTGGAAGACCGATGCAGAAATTACCAGTGTCTATAATCTGTGGAGGGTTGTCGTTACGTAAAAAGTAGGTGGCAGGGCTTGCCAGTTTGGACTAATCTAAAGGAGAATGCCAGGATAGCGAAATTAATGAAGGGGTTCATAATGTGCTGTACAAACGCCGGCGTCCTTCGTCATCGACCAGTACCCAAGGGAGAGTGAAGGTGTACCGCCGTGCCATTTTCCGGGCTAGCTGTGAATAAAGAACCCTTACGACACCCCCCTTGTCTCATTACTACTCAACCGGCCCATGGCATGGTGAACTACGGGGCCTAGCGATAGGCCATTGGCTACAAGTCTACCCCAAGCCACACTCTCTTAGCGGATGCTTGATGGCTTCTGATGCTTAGACTGCCCTACGCAGTCCAAGTGGTTGGTTTTGGAACTCACACGATACCCCCAAGCTAGAGTAGGACCAAACAATCGCCTATCTCTTCCATTTGCACCCTCTCTCGAACCCCTAGAAGCGCTACTGAGAAAATGGTATCCATCCTGACCTGGGCCACCTAAACAATTTGACAATGGGGCAGGTGACGTTCGGCTACTAGTCCGCAAGCTCCCTCTCCTCCTCATTGCTTGTAAGGCCCTTTTCTCCAGGGCCCTCATCGCGGCACGGACGATCGCAAATGAAGCTAGACCACTACGCCCTCATATTCACACCCACTCCCTACCCTGGTTACCTTTACCAGCGTGACCCGACGGTTGTCACAGTAGGTCGCCAGCGAGTCCATGTGCTACCCTGGGCCTCGGTCGTATGAAAGGATAGTATTGTATTGCAACGGCTAAGGACTACTCCAGAGGGGCGGTATCTACAGACTCCTGCGGCTGGACTCCCTAGCCTCTTCCACCGACACAAGTATCCAGGTCGAACGGGATTGACGGCTAAATATGGCCTCACAGGGCGACAGTATTATACAACAGGGCAGGGCCAGGGGGGAAATGATCCGGGGGGGGGGTGATAGGGTGTGGGGTAGGAAATGGATTGGGGGCTATAGAACACCTTGTACTTATCGTTACATGGCCGTCACTCTCATATCTAAATGGCCGTACTAGCCACCCACTTTGCGAATGAAGCTGGTCTAAAATATCATGGTCTTTGGTTTCTCAACATCGGTACCAGTGTTGTAAACGGCAAAGTCGTAATTAATGTTAATCCCGGCAAACATATCCTTGCGGCCTTAACATATCGGCCGCTTAACCCTGAATTTGATATTTCCTTGGTATTGACTCCAACTCGGCCAGCCCCCGGGGCCGGGGATAAGGAGATCATCGACCTCGCTCCTTACCGGGCAGTCACCGGGCCTCGCAGTTTCTGTAAACCAGCTGACAGGAGCTCACTGGTGTCGATATGATGTGGTGTATGCTGCAGGTCCCTGCATAACCCCGCTCTCTCTCCGCTCCTTCTCATACTTTTGCATGAGAGTTGAGACTTAACCGTTGCGAGACTTCGGACCGGCCTGACTTCTCCACGTGAATGACTGCGCGCTACATTCTTTCACCATTCTCGATCGCGCTGGAGTCCCTCTTCACTGCCATGCCCCTGGCGCATATCAATCAGCACTGCAGACCCCACATGGGTTAATTGCTAAATATACTGGTTCTGTGACAGTGTTTTTGAACTTGGGGGGGGCTTACAGCCGATCCGCTGCCATTCGTACCGTTTATGACATGTGTCTGAAACCCGTCGAACATTAACGGTCAGAGGAACGATTTTGGCAAGGAAGCCCGGGAACTATGGTTGATTCCAAGGTACATTGGAGCAGAGTTTTAATACTGTGATCCTTGGCCGACCTTTTTAGAAGCCCCTATAATAATTACATGGACGTAGCCTACTCTTACATTACTGGTACCTGAGACGACTGCCTCGTATCGCCCAGGTCCTCATCTCTACCCATCCCGTTAATGATCTGGGGTAAAATCATTGGATGGACCTGTCGGACAGCATGCGTTAACGACCCTGGATCGCCATGCCTCTAATGAGAGGTGATTTGCTGCCCCCCCCTATCCTGGCCACTCATCAAGGTGCACTCCGCAGCATCCTGATAGGATTTTTCCCACCTCCGCTTGGCCTGGCCTGACGAGTCGGAGGAGCTAGTGGTGCTCGCGTGTGGTTCATCAGAAACCACTATGCACACCGCTTCAAATGCGTCTAAACCTCCTCCCTACTTGACGCAGGCGCTATCTGTTTGACCGAGGCTAGGGCTGTCGTGTTAATAATGGTCGAGTTATGGAGTAGTGCAGTCGTGATGAATGTACTATACCATCACCGCACACATTCCGGCCTGCTGACTATTGGTTATATGGAACCTATTGGCTAGTCCTGGCTTGTCAAATCGCCAAGGGAGCGTCTGGTAATTCGGCCGTTGTCTGGCCTTGTGTGAATGTAAAAAACAACAACCAAGTAACAGCCTACCTCTGTGGCCCTTGAACAAGTGACTAGAGCTGTTCTTCACCATGTGTTCATGGGTATGTGAACGTCAAAGCGATATGTCAAGCGCGGCGAATGACGACCATCGACGCACCAGAGTACGATCCACTTGGATAGTGGCTAGGGTTTTCACTTGAGTAAAATATTCCCTTCGCCATCCAACCTCCCACACCAGGGTTCACCCAGGCCAATGGGATAGCTGTGCATTTTGGTATCCCTCGCTTTAGAGTTGGCGACTGGGGTTGGGAAAGCTGGTATCACCCGCTAACATTATTTCGGGATGGACTAGTCGTCCCAGGCTACCGGGTAATGACTTTCCTCCATCAACACCATGATAATCAAGGGGTCCTTACTATCACCCAGCTGGTTTATCACAATAGGTTGCTCTTGGACCCTGATCCACGTATTGGTAGTACGGTCCTACAGATGGATCGGATTGACCCTTCAGTCTTCAATGATTCCACAATATAGTATTCTGGGACAGTGGCCATCGTGCAACGCCCTAAATTGGCAACGTAATGTTACGTGACAGGCAAATGAGGTTGGTGAGTTTAGTCGGTATGCTGTGGTACCAATACTGGCGCACGATGGCAGTTTCTAAGTCGTCGACGGTCCTCCCCCCATAGATCGAATAAGGAGTGTGTAGGCGAATCTTATCACCATAGGTCACCAGTCACCCTTGATGCACTTGACAGCGATTTGACCCCTTGGCTTGACTGTCACTTCTCGAGATAATGATGGGTGCGGATTAGGCCGGCCAGAACTGCGCCAATGGTACCACCGACCTAGTAGAATTGCGAATGGTCAGAGCCCAACGTGTGCATGAGCTGCGGAGCAGTGTCGGGGTTGGAAAACGAGAACCGGCCAACGTTCATTGAGCCGTTTACCAATTGGGATTCCGATAAGGGGGAGGGGAGGCGGTGAAGGCTGCCTTTTTCATTCAGTTGGTCGGCTGCCGAAACGGGAGGAAACACGGCAATCCTTTGGCTATTATACGTCGGTGCTCTGCCTAGAGCCACACCCTCATCCACCACGTCCATGGCGTAATTAACGGTCGAATTGCCAGCCCCATCTCCATTCCTCCGCTGTACTATGTTTGGCCTCTCTTCTCCCCCCGATTCCCCGTGCGGCCCTGATTTCATTCGTCCATCTCACCATACGTTCCCAATTAGGGAGCGTTAGCGAGTCGCGTTCAGGGTTCGAGTGGTCAGAAGGAGCTATGCGAAAGGCTGTGGATGCCGGAGACTCCCCAACGCGGTTGTGATGGGTGTCGATGACAGGATGGGAGCCAACGAGAGGATGTGCAAATGATGTACACGGCGCTGTATATCGGGACGTAGTGGTACGACAGGACTACCAACCTCCCTCTCCTCACTTCGTATGGGATACAGCCCTCATTGCCAAGTCGACGAGGGTCTCCGCTGCTCTCCATCTCAATGACACTGACCCCATTTTGGTTACTTGTGAGACATTGGTTACCCGCCCTTCCCCCCCTGATCATCGCGACCCTTGCAGGTCGAGTATACGCCAGCGGTGGTCGATTTACTCTCATCACGCTGGCGGTCCCTTCCCAGCGTCGCCCAATCGTCGGGTGGGAGCGGAGTGGCCGAAGGGCATTCACTGGCACCCCTTTTACCTCGCGTATGCCCATCCCTCGACCACGTCCATCCTTTTTTCTTTTCCGACCAACGTACCCCCTCATCATTCCCCGCGCTGTATTCAGTACAACATATTACATTGGCCTTCGATCCCTGTCCCCTCGCGGCCGCAGATCCCTTCGTCCCATTTCTGTATGGCGCCTGCTAGGGAGTAGAATAGGCAGTTTCGAACGACTAGGTTATTCTTAACAAAGTATATGGGGGTCACCTTGCTGCAAGTCCGTTAACGCGACCATTAGGATCATTAGGGACGGATCGACCGCCTAAGAGCTAATAGCAGAGGCCAATCCTGGCGAAGAGGGTGGGGTGAGATGGTTGTGGATTAAGGGGGGGTTGTCACGGGAAAGTCCCGTCTTAGGATAGGATCCAAGGCTGTATCGCATGAGTATTGGTAGAAGTTGAAGACCCTGAGTCTCGCTGTTAATGGTGGCGCGGGTCGAGGATTGACCTACGCGGAGGGCATCTTGGAGCCAACCACCACGAGGCGGACCTTGATTGTTAAGAGGGGTGGATTCTACCAGCCCATCGTAGAGATAATTGTGATACCTTGCGATGTTCCATGGAGCACGGTCGAGATAGTCCACAATTTAGTCGTAATATCCGCACTGACCAGTAACTCGGCTGAGTTTGGCCCATTAACCCATGCTCATTGCAGTGTTATATCCAACACACTTTTTGAGTCTTTAGTAAATGTGAGTTCTGATCCATGGTTCACATGAAGACTAAGATGAGGAGCATTAAGGATATTGTTTGTGGTAAGTGGTTTCTACCTTTTGGCTGTCCCCGCCTCTTTAGCGTGGATGGCAGTGGGGGACTAACTGCTGATACTTTCGCGCTCAGTTCCTCCCGACCAAATGACCGTCAGTTCCTAGCAAAGCCATCCAATTGGGTGGCGGTATCTTCTGGCTTCGCATCCGACCCGTTAGCCGGTACCACGGAACACCGTCAGTGCCGCACCTTGAGAATTTCGGGCTAAAGGCCGGTGCATGACCCTTGCAGGGATTACACACCCAATCTCTATCACCACAGCGCGCGATTCCGCATCACCCAACATTAAATCTGTCAGACGGAGCCCTGATCCGCCATGGTATTTTAAGCCATTAAGCAGCAACTGAGGAGGTATGGTAGGATGGTCGGCGCAGCATCTTTCACTCTAACAAGGCTCACCGGTCGATCCGTTCACCAATACTTACGACAGTCGCATCGACCAGGGGGGGGTCTAGGTGGATGGGAGAAATGGGAACGATCGTCTCGAGAAGGTCAGCAAGATATACGAAGAGAGCAGATACGTGTAGGTCAATTCCATCTGAGTTTGGCCGGTGGTCGTTCGCTCGCGATCGATGGTGCATCAACCTTAATTGACCAGCAATATCCGCCGCCCCGACAGAGCATGTCGCTCTTTAGGAATGCTCATCATCACATCCAATCTTCGAACAGGGGTCGTATACCTTGGTCGCAGTATCAGATGGCTTTTCTACGATGCCATCCGACCCGCTTTGCATATGATCTCTCGTCGAATTCACAGCCATTTCGAGTGACAGTTAGATAGACGCAAGGTCCACCGGGAGTGCCGGGACCGTCTTACTCTGGCATTAATATATCGTGGAAAATCGCAATTGGCACCCCGTTCAAAAATAGCCCAATGGTGATGGATATAAAAAATATATATGGATAACTGTCGGGCCAGTCGCATTTCTTCGATAGAAACAGACCCACGACACCGCGTTCCAAGAGCACCGCATTCTAAGAGTGTGGGCAGACTGCCAAGCCCGGTGTGTTTAGGGCTGGTGTCCGCGTATTGGAGACGGGGTTGTTCATCTGGGCGCCCCCCAGAGTCATGCTGCCCCTCTTTCCTTTCTCTTCCTGACCCCCTTCCATTTTCCCCGCACAAGCAGGGACCGCCGTGACCAGGGTTTAACAAAGATGATGTTCGTAATGTGCCAGGGGGGGGGTCACAACCTTTATCAAAGAGGGGCCTCGTCTCCGCGGCGAATTTTACGGACAGCCCCTTCCGGTACGTGTGCTCAACCACTACCGCCGGCAGGTATCCCCCTAATATGGTAAAATGCTCCGCCATCTCCAATTAACGCACCTGCGCAGCCACCACCCACCCTGAGTTTCGGCTCCGAACCCTTACGTAGAGCCTCTGTCATGGGGAGGTAATGACTGCGTTGAGGCTACGTGTGCGGGTTCTGCGGAGGGGCTAGGGGTGCACAACGGATGGTAATAAAGTGCGGAGGGGGAGGGTGATACCGCCCTAAGTCATCCACTGCCTAAACCAATAGCTGTCGCTCGTTTCCTTAAGAAGACCGCTACTACATTTCCGAGTGCCGCATTATTTTCTTTCTATTCGCCTGCCCGTCAATGGTAGCTGTGAGCCGTTACACCATAGTTTCCCAATGTCACACCGGTGACTGAGTATTCACACACTCGATTCATTATCGAATTGCCAACTAGACCTGTCCAAGTATGGTGGTCCGTTCATGGTGCTGCGAGACCTACTCCCCAAAACGGATGAAATGTTTCAATGGTCTATAAAGCAAAGCGGTGGGGTGGGATCTAGGCCATGGGGCACGTTTCGTAACTATGAAACGAGCCTGCTGTAACCACCTCCCGTTTAGAGCAGCTAAATTGCAGGTGAGTGAGGGGAACAAACTAATTCACCGCCCCCTTTTATTAACCGCGGCCCATTGACCTGGAGGCGTGGCCACAGCGAGGGGGAGTGTACGTCTGGTTTTAGACTGGCCCTGTTGGTACCCCTATCACTGAGCCCCTCGTAGTCTTAATTCTGACAGTGCCATGCATCCGGGCTAACCATCGTGTGTACCAAGGGGTGTTGCAAGTCAGGGAGATAAAAAGAAACCTAGGGTAGGAGATGCAGCTATGCAAGGGCTACCAGGGCGTATCTAAGGGGCTACTGCGCGGAGATGATAGGGAACTGCACGCAAAAGGTCGGTCAACGCGGGCAAAGCAGGACCGGTGGAAAAGGTTGCAGGAGGTAAGCGCGAAGTGAGCGGCGAAATGATGGGACCAGCGTAAGGAGGTAGAGATAGGCGAGGGATGCAGCAGTTAGTCGGGCAAGATCGACCGGCAATGGAAACCTCCAATCGATCAGGTGGGACTGCCGACCAACCGCTCTCGCGGCGAGACGAAACGACATGCTGCCCACTATCGTGGGCGTTTCCAGATAAATATCTTGGTTGTCAAAGAGCCCTGGAACCCGCCGCTACCTAGCTTGATTGGACGCGTATGGTGGGCGCTAGCTGGTCAACCATCATAGCCCGGATTCTAAGTAAGCTGGTGTGAATTAACCGATGAGCTGGTCAAAACGGGGTGACAGGGTGGGGGTCGTGGGATCAACTCTCAATTAGAAAACAAAGAGGGGCGGCAAGGGCTGTGTAACACTGGTTGTGGAGAGAAAGGATAAAAGTGCAATCTCAATTGTGGTGAACCGCTGCATTCGAGATACGGGCTAGAACAGGCATCTGCATGGGTTGGATATAAAGAGACAAAAGGGGGGATAACTCAAGGTAGTCGTGAGATGTGGGTGTTGCGGAGGCTGTATTATTGATGTGGTGGGGACAGAGTATGCTGACTGTATTGGCCATAGTATTACCATGTCCGTTCAGATGTAAGGCCACCATACTGACGGGAGGATAATAGACCAAGGCGATAAAAGTAGGCACTGCTCACCATCGGAAGAGGGGTATTTCGCCAAATACTCGGCAAAATTTCGAGTTGCTATGGCGAAGCAAGGAACGAACCTGCCTATGTTGCTCGCCTAGTCGTTTACCTACCTTAACCTTACGCTGGTTGTTAGTTATAGCCGACAACCGGCGACCCATTTGCCTGGCTCAAATTCTCCAGTGATCTTATAGACTGCCTTCGTCTACGGTTCGCAAATCACCGCCAGCGTGGTATACCTATAGACTCACGCATATGGGCATCTCGATGCTATTAGGTCGAGTAGTAGCGGACCTCTCAGGTTTCCGATTCGAAGAGACAATAATTGGTATCACGATAACTATAGTACGGGTAGCTTACGAAGGCCGGCTTGCACTTTGCTCCCCGCCTTACCTGCTGAGACCCGGTGCCTGCCCAGCGGCGCTTGTGAGACGTCATTTAGTCTCCTCCCACACACACTCATACACACATTTACTCCATTCGACCTCCCCATTTGGGCGACTGAAGTGCTGGTGAATGCATTTGCTAGTGTCCTACTTCACTTCCTAATGTATATAAATCATACTCACGCCGACAGGCTTGCACATGTCAAGTCGTGACAGTATTAGGGTGAGAACCCGCTCCAGTCGCATGGTGCGGACCAACCCGCACCAAATACAGCAATGAGTGACCCATCAAATTCACTGGGGTACAGTCGCTCATACTACCAGTCCACGGTGTCCATTGGAGAAAAGCCATAGATAGTGATAGAATTGGAATAAAACCGGCACTTCAGTGCCCAACTTCTATAACATTGCTGGTCCCTACAGCGGCTGGGGGATGATCCTCTCGCGCAGATTTCCCCCTCCCTCCTCCTCCTCTAACTATAGGTTATCCTCCCACCGTTAGCTAACAGCATTACCAGACTAGTGGAAAGAAGACATGCTCCGGACACGCCGCTCTTTCAAAGTTCCCCGACCACCGACTCATGAGCATTCCCTTTCACACTCTCCCCGCCCTACTAATAATTGCGGGCCACCCGGCCCATTCGAGAGTTGCAATGGCCAATTGTAGTCTGCCAGAGCTTGACTGCTTTTCTAAACGGTTATCATGCACTAGGTTTCATGTCAGATCACGAGTAAACAGCGCCAGGAAATAGAGCAAACAGGTCTCAAAGGGGTCTAGCTTCGCCAGCCTATACCTAGAATCCTAACCATGCTCAGTTAGTTGTCATAGGTATTCGAAAACCTGCGTGGAGATACGGTTAGGAATGGGCGTTAGACGTTTACGTCCGATTAGAGCCCCCTCTGTTCCACTGGACCCACAGCCTGTACTGGACCGGTCTCCATAACGCCTTCTAACGTCATTGCGGTACTGGTCTCGAAGGGCTGGTCCAATATGGATGAACTGGCTGAACATTACTCGTCGCCCCACGCCTTATCCCGCCAAGTTTTGGAGTAGCACATAGGCCTGAGACAGACCGGATACTCATTCGTGTTTTTGAAGAAACTATACGGAACCGCTCTGCATCCATATTTGGCATTCATACCTCCGCACTTGGGCGGCAGGTACCCTCATTCACCTTAATTGCATGGCAAGGACCATTCCGTTGTTAAGTGGCTGATATAGTAGATGATACTCGGCGTAGAAGTATACATAATATTTGTCCGTGAGTCCACTCCCAAACCGTCGTTTACTGGCGGTATGTCGCATAATACCCCACTTTTAATTACCGTATCACGATCCAATAATTCATAGTGCGCATCACAACGTGTCGCTACTCCATTTGGAGTTTCTCTACGTTTGGTAGCCCACCAGAGCAACGCTCCGCTAAATAGGGCGCATTCCTTGCTTATGGATGACTCGATTGTATGTGAATCCCAAACTGACATTAATCCCAACGACAGGGTTCCTTTTATCGTCATGCAATTAAGAACCAGCCAAGCTTCCAAATGTACTGCTTTCGATTTCTATTAAGCCCGGTAAGACGGAATCCCGGCTAAGTCTAGCGGTTGCACCTGGATGTGTGTTCCCTACTCACCGCTACCTGTAATTTTCCTCCATGTTGGAGACATAGTGCTGGGCCTGGTATGTATTGATACCGCCTCGAAAAGCTGAAATATTAATTGGCCGCTGCAGCTTCGAGTCAATGTGGCCCTCCATATGCCAGTCCTTACACCAATTGAGATGACCCCTAACACCACAAACCATGCGTTCCCCAAGTTGGTGCACCCAACGGGTAAGTTGATTGAAAGAGCGGACTAGATGTGTAGCTTAGTATACGGGCAAGCCAATCCATGCTAATGTTGGTCAGGAGTACCGTTTAGGCTTAATTCAGACCATCCCACCGAGTCATTACTCGCCCCGCCCTCACCTTTCAGACTGTATCGACCGTGTAAGGATACTCTACTGGGAAATGGGTATTACATTATCACCCTACCACCTATTGCGGAACTGTGCTTGTAGAGGAAACGGGAAGGCAACACGGCAACGTCCTGGCTCCTGTTTCCACGTATAAGTGGTTGTGCAATTTCGCGTCTTAAACAAGCTCTCCACGCCCCACCATCGTTCTCCTTTTTTCTCTCTTCCACAGTGGGTGCCACCCTTCATCCTCGTGACCGGGTGCATCCTCAACCCTGCATTGTGGACCATATGTGTAAACTTTGGTTGCGCAGATCCTGGCCAAGGTAGGAGCTCTCTACTGGTGGATTGACCAGGATTGACCACCTGTTCCCTCCGCGTTTGTTGGAGGGGGGGTACGATGACACGAGTAACCCGTACGAATACCCAGCCAGGGTGGAAGTGGCCCGTTTAACACCCTGTTGGAACGATGTGACCGCATGCCTGATGTCCGCCAGGATAAGGAGGTAAGGGGGTGTCAGGTGCCGAATTACCATTATGGAAAATGGTTGTAGATTTAGCATAGGCATACCGGTCGTAGAGACCTGCTCTCGTGTGCTGTGTATGGCAATTGGCCGAATTCCGCCCGTGTGACTTGTACAAACCCCGCTTGAGTTGACTACATCACCTACTCGTCAACCCTTCTGGGTGATTGTAGTTCGACCCAAACTATACCGTGCCATTATTTAGCAAGGGCATCGCCAAGGATCTCGCCGATTTTTCAAGTCAGGCTGAATGAATATAGTAAGTTCCCAACTAGGGCCCCTCGACAACCTCTAAATGTACTTGTATCAGGATAGGTAGTGAGAGCCTCATTAATTCTAGAATGTCGCAGGCATGACCTCGCCACTGATAGTCAATTATTAACCATGTGCACCTTCATTGGGTGCCACTACATAGCCCCTTCAAAACAAAGCTATCATCTCGCCACGCCGCTCGCGGCCGAGGCTTCACCTCCCCAAGATGGTCAGCTCCGCCACAATTCAGTGCGCAATCTGCGTTAGGTTTAAGGTGCCACCGCAATGACTCCCAGCATACTTTTTTTAGCTATATGCCGAAAATCGAGCTTTCAAGCCAACAGACTTGATAAGTTAACACCCACCATCCCTCAGCATAATTTCAAATTGGCTACCGCGGGTCTTCAGGTCCGATGTGTGCTGTGTTGTGTCTAACCCTAGCGAAAAATGAGCGACAACCGACTAACCAACTAGTACAGGTGCCTCCTCCTCGTTAATACTATACGGCGACGGACGCGGAAAAGTACACACGCCTGCCAAGTTGCTCCTATATCAGGGCCTTGCTATGGTGATGTCTCTACCCATTCCAACGAGCCCAAGGTACCTATAATGCCCGAGTAGGAATGCACATTGGTGTGGCGAGGTCCCCGGCCAAGCTTACGGCTTCGTTGCATGCGGTATTGCGGATCAGGGTGCTTCAATGGGTGCGAGAGGGGGAGATATCTCTCTCCTCTACTTCCTAGTCTTTCGAGCAGTACCCCACTTATGTGCTCTGTTCCTTCGAGAAAGGGGTGTATGGCGGCCGCCTCCTTACAGCTACCATGTACCACCGCCGGATAGGCATACCATAACCTAATGTCCCTCCCTCCCTTCATTTCGACAACGGCCCACAATCTGAAATTATATGCCTCCAAAGATGTAACCAGGCATGTCGGATTACTACTACACGTAATCCGAAGGGTGGGAAGACCTGACTACGGAAGACTCCATCACGACAGACCATTGGACGTGCGACAAACATTGTTTATTTTTCTTTCACCCTCCCCATTTACTGTTACGGATGGCCGCGGATAATAATAAAGTAGAAGTAGGAATGAAGGCACAGAATGCGGAAACCGGATCACGTTGACCCAACGCGGGGCTGTGACGTACCGATAACTCAGGCGCAGTATTCTAGCACGATAGGATACAACAGCCAAACTCGACTGACTCTAATCAAGAGATAATAAATTGAGCATGTCCGTCGTTATCACGGGACGGTTGGAAGGCAGGTAAGAGATGACTTCTTCCATACGATCTTACACGGTGGTGGCGAAAACACTATAGTATCGACTGTACTTGCTTGGGGTGAGGAAGGGGCTCTATCATGTTCCAACTTAAAATTTCGTCGCCTTTATGCGCAATGAAGTTATGGAGGTCACCAGTCCCATTTGAAATTTACCAGGTGGCAAAGCCCTGCAACCTAATGTCGGAAACTAATAATTGACAATTTGGCACGTTGCGCGATACAGTCCGAGCTGCGCCTATTACAATAGCCTGCTTGAGGAGTGAGTAAGAGGATGTCGAGCTTTAGGCGGTCCGGTGACTAGGGAGGTCTGTTTGATGCTTTGCCAAACATTCCCACCAACAGAATATATAAACCAGGAAATGATTTTTGCCGACTAACGCCCCTGATTACCAGGCTCACTGGGCTACGATGACCAGTTAACCGAGCCATGGTAATGGGACTAGCATGATTTTCAGGATTGACCGAGGGTGCCCGGACGGGTGTATAATTGTGTTGAAGTGTTTCGTTTTATTATTTTGACCTCACATAGCCCTCCCCCTTCCACCCATGTAGTACAATGACAGCCGGAGTTGGTGTAGGCCGTGGTTGTCCAGCTCGGGGCATTGTTCACCGACCTGATCCTACTATTTAGAAAATATTTCGATATGCACCCATGGGGGTAGCTGACGATATGTTTATTTGGGAATTTTAACCCAGGTTATAGCTGTACAAGCTATAACTCTACAACTCGCCAGTACGGCTCTATCCCTTATCGCCTTACACACTCTAATCAGGATTCGTCCCTTCTGCCATTAAACTGTAACCCAACTTGTTAAGCACTACCACTAGTGGTATATCGCTGGGTCTGGCAGTTCCCTATCTCCAGTCTTACTGTTTCTGGCGTTAACCTGCCCCCCTTAGCCTACCCCCAGTCTTCCTATTTCTCTCCTTGGCACTGTTTCATGAGCTTTTCGTTCGGTGCGTTTCAAGTAGTATCCGGTGGTCATATCAACATTAACGGTGCCCAGCCCTACAACGTCCAGTAACCAATACATATGGAGAGTAGGAATGGGGTGTAGCTATGGTGAGGGTCAGATTATTTCCCCCTAGCGCATCAAGACATCGCCGGTTGCAGCGGTCAACACAGCCCGGTGTGGTTTAAGTCTGCGGCATGACGTAAAGATGCATTATGCTCCCGTTTTAGTATTAAGAATGTACCTTCTCTTTGACGTATTGAATCTGCAGAGGTTGAATTGAGCGTTACATCTGACTTTGGTTCCCAAACACTGCATACCAAGTTAAAAACAGGAGGTGCGAAGTATCGGAGGGCCTCCATTCCCATTCCTTAGGTTAAATAGTTACTTGGATATTGATTGCTCACGAGGAGATGGGGAGCGTCATTGAAGACGGAAACCTTTGCACGTGGAGGGAGATGGAGGTTCGCCACGAACCGGGGCGTTTTCATTAACGGGACCTGGGCGGATTACTAGTTATGGCAGATCCCCACCTCCTAAAGGATACTTTTTTTTTGGTACAGAATTGGCCGAGTTTTCTTGCTCAACGATAATGATACGGTGCCCAGTAGACAGTACATCAAGCCTAGTGACATCGATTGATCTAGCGAATATTTCGCTACATTGGATCAGCAACCAGGCGTTGTTTAATAAGCACACTTCGAACGATTACATTAGTTAAATTGGCCCCGTAACTAAGCACGTAGATTGTTATTATTCCAACATTTCTAGCGATATAGGGGATCCCAGAGCCAGGGTATCTACGTAAACGCATTAGCTGATTTTGGGGTATCCCTTCTCCGATACCATAAAGCTTGATCGATAACCGCCGTGAGCTTCTAGTGAAGGTCCAAGGTGTCTAGAATTTCACCTCCCTCTTCATATCACCATTTCCTGAATAGGTATATGCCAAACGCCCTCCTAGGCCCAGAGTCGCAGCATTTTACGCGACGTTAAATAAACATACTCCTCCTCCTCCTAGTTCCAACCTATAAAACGGCATTTCGTATGGGCCGTTCGTACTTTGGAAGCCAGGCTGAACGCACACGCTCTCCATCTCGCTGGCGTGATTGGTGAGCGGACGAAAATGGTACAAATATTTACCATCGGCGGCAAGCCGGCCACTGCGAGGAAGACAAAAGATTTACGGTCTGACGAGTTCGCGGTTCATTTCGAACTGCCCTGGCTCAGATACATGCGTAGATATGTGAGGGTTGATGTATTCCTTTGGCCCTCGAGAAAAAGAACCATAATGAACTGGGGGCTAGTCCCTCATTTCACACCCTTGAAGTCAAGCCGGTTGGGCGCAGGCTACTCGTCAAATAATTAAATCATGTCATTCATAATCCCTTTTTTGGGCTACTAAGCGACGCGTCACGACACCAGGCAGACACCTATCGACCTGCTCATCTTTTCATTAACCGGTAGCCAGTACGAATCGAATGAAAACACGTCTAATGAGAAAGGGAAGGCGGCGGTCATTCCAGCCGGTCGGTGTCGGATATGAGCGTTGTGCGAACTTCAGGTGTGGTCCGATTGGTAGTTCCCTCGACACCGCTTCACTGTTGAGCTGGTGGCACATTCCGCCCACATGTCGGTAATCCCGGCGTATTTGGGCTGTGCTGCACTCCACCTTTTATTTTTTGTTCTCTGTGGCCGACAGGGCCACGCGGCACGTCTGGAATCGAGGTCCAAATTCAAGTGAGGTGCTACAGTCGGCGGCTTGGCGAAAACTTCGGTTTACTTCTCAACTTCGCAATGGGCGGTTCCAAATACCCCCGGTGCTGTTCGGCCGTAGTCCCAATACCACCACTATTAGGCCATAATGGTAATCCTTACCCCTCACGGAGAAGAAACAGGAAACGGCGGGTTGCCACTTTTGGCTGACTCAGTCGACCCGTTTGAGCCGAACTAGGCGACGTTCTCCCCACCCACCGCCCCCACACTCGCTTCGCAATCCCCTCCATTCAACACGCCATCCTACACACCGACTCACACATCGCCACCCGCTCCTGTCAGCACTATAGCCATTCCTCGCCCATACCGCCACCGGTTCCCTTCGTAGCGCAGAGACCCACAGTATGGTGAGAGGGAACGGAAATGTTGCTTGTTTACTTTTATGGTGAAAGAAATGGGTGCACGGAGGGAACCGATGGGTCGTGGATACCGAGAGCATTAATGCCACGTCAGAGCGGAGCTACTATGTAGCATAATAAATAGACTGTCCCGACGGTAATGGTGTGGAGTTCAAAATGTGGCGAATCAAAGAACAAAACAAAAATAGAACGCGTGTGGCATAACCCGAGAGCAGAGCGTCCCATGTCGTACAATTAATCGGCGGCAGCCCTGATTTCTCAAACGGAGGGACTCATCGGAAGGATGGGGAAAGCGAAAGGGGGAGGGAGGGTCAGGAAGGGACCTCTATCCCAATAGAGGGTGGTAGTAAGAGTGTTATTTTTGTGGGGCGAGGATGATTTGGTATCATACATCTTCACTCAGGGGTCGCTGTTTTCCACGCCTCAGAGTCATCCCCATTAGCCCGAGCGGACCGAGTAACTTCCTCCGCAGCTTGAGGAGGAAGGATGAAGAGTAACATAGCGAACTCCGCCGTCGTTCACTTTGGCCTAGTCCTGGGCCACAAGTATGCAAGTTGATCGGACATGGGGTAAATATTAGCGAACGGAGGCGACCTTTCCGTATCCAAATGGGGATAACGTTCAGCTCGTGGCTGCACCACCCGGCTTCCCACTTTCAAAGCGTATTGGCCATATCCGGATCTTATTAACTGTCCTTCCGCGGAGCACCGGAATACAATATTTCAGGCTTGCCCTCATTCGGGGAGCGTGAAGGATAAATAGGAAGGCTTGCATATGGTTTACCTAACTGCAATCGTGTTGAACATTACTAATGCGGAAAATGGGGTTGACAGTAATGGGGCCATGTCCAGCATATTCGGGAAATATATGGAGGTGGATTAAATATCAACAGAAAGGGAAGTACTAAAGCTGCAGAGGCGGACGCCCATCCCATCCAGTTGGCAAGGGTTTCAGCAGGCATACACGAAAAAAATGTATATATCTGGATAATTTCCATATCCCCGCCCTTTATGCAGTGTAGGGCGGCGTTGCGTTGACCATAAAGGTGACGCGTGGTAGAAGGTAGGAATGAGGGTCGATCCGTTGCGGGCGGAGAGGATCCCGTTGCCACGGACCGCGTGCATCGCTGACATTGTTAGCTGATTGAATGGAGATGCACCTAATGATGACCAGGAGATGGTGGGCTGTGACAGACCCGGCAGGATCCGTCCGTTGGAGCTAAACGCACAGACAAGTCATGCCAAGATACGCGCAGCAGAGCCGTGATAAACCTGCTTCATATCGTGAATCTTTCGTTACACTAAGAAAATCTTAATCCCAGTACTTAGCCTTACCGAATTAAAAGTTACTGATACAAACGGTACATCAGGGATCTACCGTGGTCGGACAACGAAAATTCTCCCCCCTCCAACACCCCTCGGGTTGGCTGCGCAGGACGGATCAGGCTAGACGAGTCAGGAAACTGCAGAGGAATCCAGTAGAACTATAGGATGACCACTTATTAATACCCGTCAAACATGTCAGAAGCCAGCGACGACAAGCTGGTGAGGTCATCATCAGAGTCTACATAGTCGGCCTCGCGGGGAGCACCGTGGGTCTCGAGATTGGGTGCTTCGAAGCCATTCTGCAGACCGGATTCACTGATAGGATCTAGCACGGTATTCTCGGGGACCGCAATGGCTGCAGAGGTCGGTAGACAGATCTCGTCAACAGTTTCCGCCGTGGCGGGCTGCACGGCCTCAGGAGGCTGCACAGTTTCCTCCAGCTCGGCCTTGTAATTTTCCGTCGGTGTGATACACACCCGTTGCTCCACGGGGGCCGCTGGTAAGGTGGCAGTTGTCTCGGAACTATTGAGTGGCCCGATGGCTTCCTGAGGTGCATCGGCAGCTTCCTCGACCACGCCGGGTACAGCCATCGGCCCCACGATCCTAAACGATGTGGGCGGAGCTTCTGGTTGGTCGTTTGTGGTGTGTGTAGCACTGGTATTTCTTGTATCGGAGACAGCTGGGGCCTCGGGCACCTTGGGGCCCATCGGGGTTTCCGTAGGCGGTTGGGTCTGGGAGGCGGCGTGAGGGAACGTCATCGGGTTAAAACACGCCAGTTTACCTCGATTATACGGTCTTTTATGTTTCAGGGTCGACGGCCCTCTTACCTTTGGTCGCTGCACGCGGGTCTCCTTGAACAGCCGGCCCACGGGTACGTTGCATAACTTGCCGCCTGGGAACTTGACCCGGGCAAATCGCTGGCACGTTGGTATGACCAAGAATAAAAAAAGTGTAAGGGCGGCGTTTAGCTACAATTGTACCTCTGGCTCTGGCGGACAGGTTCATAGGGCCTGTGCTATATATATATATATATATCATACTTACCGGAAACACCCGGGCCACGCGTCCGCGCTGCAAGTCGGTGCTAAAGTCGTCACTATCATCCGAATCTCGCGCCACTGAAAAAACGGTATCCCTTACGGCGAAGGCTTCTCGAGCATTGAGTGGGACTACGCGGGTGGACACAACATCCCAGGTCTGGCCTGGCCCGCCGATCCGACGAACGGTAAAGCGGGGTTCATCCTTCTGAAGGGCAGCGACGGTCATCAGCAAGCAGCGATCGTTGCGTGGGTCCGGATGGCCCGTGACCGCGATGGCCCCAGTGCTCGGGTCGGTGAGGTTAGTCGGCGGGAGGAACACGGCGACGGTGTGGCCGACCCGTGCGTGGTAGACTAGCGGCGCATGGCTGTTACGTGACCCTGTATGGTCGGCGACGGTAGTGCCCGGCGTGTTGCCCGACGGCGAGCTTTGGAGTAGCGACTGTAGGATCTGTGCAGGCCGCAATGGCACGGGTTTAGACGCGCCATTGGTGGCGGCGGCGTGGCCGTTTTCGAGGGTGTCATTGGCTTGTGGTGGTCGATGGGTGGAATCAGAGCGAGAATGCCCTAGAACTGATGGGACTGTCGGGCTCGCCTCGTAGGAATCTTGCCCCTCGACCAGCGCCAGCGCCTGGTCGATCCGCTGCTGAATTAGGTCGGTATACATCTCACTTTCCAGAAACTTGGCGCGCACGGTTTTGCGGATCCTGGAGTGCGTTTGGTGTCTAAGGAAATTGCAAATCGGTGGTTATCGAGGTTCGGCGTAGTTAGTGAGCAGAGCGCCGTCTGTCAGGAGTACTCAGAGGGACGTCCCCACATTCGAACACAAGCCTAAGAGCCGTCGTGGGTAGCATGCGGCCTCCTTCTGCTTTACCTCGACATGTGGTCGCGCACCTGGCCAAGGAAGTGCTGCCGGTTACGGAGTTGGTGCTGAGAACTATGCCGGGCTACATCACGCGTGACGGCAGCAATATCTTCCCGAAGCTCCGCACAGGACGCCTGTGGTTCGAGTGGACCGGGTCAAATGTGTGGCGGGAAAGGGTCGAGTCAGTATCAGTCGCGGGTCAACCACTAAACCCAGCGATAGTATCGGCTCAGGTATGTATCAGTCCCGCCCTGCCATCGAAGGCCTGCAGCACGCCAGGCATGGCGGCCGCGCATGTGAGGGAATATGGAACCTACATCGCACTGAAAGTCCTGGAGCAGTTTCTCCCGAAGCTCATCGAAGGCACCCGATTGTTTAAGTTGTTGCAGGATACGGTCCGGAGTCATGATAATGTCATTGACAGGCGAGGGATGCCCAGGCCCAGAGATGATAAGTAGGTCAGTAGTGCGAAGGAATGAGTAATGTGGGTCGAAATGAATCGGAAAAGGGAGCTGCCTGATAAAAAACGTACTCTGCAGTGATAGGGGGTCGCATACGAGATTAATAGCCAGCCACAGTTTATCAGTGCTTACAGTGGAGATTTCGTCGTGCGGGGAAGTAGTGCACTAAATGGAGAGCCCTGAAACCGCACTTGGTGTCTGCAGATCTTTGTAGAGTTGGGCCCTTATGGTGCCAAGAATGGATAGCATTGAGTAGGTCGTTGGCTCATTACAGCCCTTCGCCACTTGATTACATGCGATTCAAGGCATAGTATATGGCTATGAAAGAGCCGACCCCATTAGTACAGCGTTGTATGATACCGGTCGACCCCCGGCAAATGGCCTTTGTGGCGAGTAGAAGAGGAAATCCTAATAAGTTACGTAAGGCTCTACGACCAAACGGATCAAACCGTACCTCGCCTTTAGCGGAAATAACCCCCTCCCTGTTATTCGCGTCTATATCACACTCTAGCAGAGCTTTGCTGCTGTTGGCCTGGTGGCGATAGGCATATCCATCACTGCGGTGGAGGAGATTAGCAACCACGAGTGCCATCGTACTGATAAACCCAGTATTCTTCGCGGTTACTGAGGATGTCGTTTTGTAACTTTGACATGTTTCGGTTAAGCACACCCTACCATCAACGAGCGACTCAACGTTCGTGCCCCATCCGCTATAAAAAGCCACTTCCCCGCCGCCATATGGAGGCACAGCAGCAGGCACCTACCAGTCTCTTACCTTCTACCCTCACCATCCATACCAACCCCCTCTGACTTCACCCCATCACCCACCCACCACTACCTCCACCGTCATGGCCTCCATCGCCCACAAGTGCACCCTCTGCGTCCTGCCCTGCGATTCCTGGGGCGCTTGCAACATGGTCATGGCCATGCTCCAGGGCTCGGCCAAGCACATGATCGAGAAGGTCTACTGCGGTGTCATGAACAAGCACGC
>JANBPT010001109.1:0-14442 GCA_027575765.1 Tieghemiomyces parasiticus | reverse complement strand
CTATAAAGGAAGGTGGTGACAGCAACTGCAAGGGTTGCCAGTCAGCGAAGTGGGATGGGTAATGACGGATGGGTGTTGGAAAAGGTGGTGCGAAGGACGCCTCGTGAAAAAATCGCTAAAGCAACAGCACTTCCAGCACGGCCTAACCTCACGTTGGATTCTTCCACGGCTCCCCTTTGAAAACATCGAACTTAGACAGAATGGGTGAGGATGGGGCATGCAGACGCAGGGCCATCCGGCAGGAAAGCTCGCTGGCCATATCAATTTGCACGGGATTGGCTGTTCGGCAATGGCTGCGCCATAGCCAGGCTCGCGGCCACAGAAGAGACAAAGACCTCCCCCTTTTCTCCGCTGTGCACTACGGCGGCTAGAATGAGGGTGGACGGTTGTCATGTGTAATTGGGAGGGGGGAAAAGGGGGCGGTCTTGTGGGATGTGACGAGTGACGCTCTGTTTCCCTCGTCATTCTTGTTTTCGTGAACCGGCTCCGGCCGGTGCCCGTCTGGCGGGTTGTACGCGGTAGAGAGCACCTTGGGCCCGCACCATGTGCGCTGCCAACCATAGAGATGGCGAAGGAGAGAAGACGAAAGGGGTGATCCCGCCTCCTTCCCCACACGTCTCGATTCGCCCTGGTCGGCTTTAGTGAGGGCCCCTCGCGCCGTGTGGCCCAGGGCCGGCGACCCAGGTATACACAACAACCCCCACACTCACCCGCTGCGGCGTATACCCGCCTACTCAACCCGCAGACGGCGGGGGGGGTGGGAGGAAGGGGACGTGCCTGTGGCCCTGTCAGGCGCGTGTGTATGTATGTATGTGCGTGTGGGCCAATACTGCTGTAACTTGAAATCTAAGCTCTATTGAGACGTTTTCCCGCCCACAGGACAAAGCAAGGCTCACGCCCAGCGCAAAGGAGGCAGAGGTGGTTGACCCGCGTATTCCTCCTCCACCCCTTACTCACCCACCCAGGGGACTACGCCACAGGCCAGTCCCACAATATGGATAAAGCGAGAGAGACATGGGTTGTGATGCAAAGTGGCCCCCAGTGGACTGCGCCCGAAGGGGACAATAGGGGCGGGGCCGATTTTAGCTCCGGTCGGAGCCCAATATGCGCGGAACCCGCTGACATTCATCTGGCTGGCACCGTTTCCTTGGCCACGACTCGACAGGCTGATGGGCGTCCCCCCTCCTCCTCGACGCACGCGGGGGAGGCTGGCTCGCATAATTGGCCACCGGCATATGCTGGTCCTGTTGCGCATCAAGGTATATCGGCGTGATCACAACGAACGGGAACTGCCGAAATGAAAGCCGTTGTCGAATGATATGCTTGTGGCCGTCGTCCTCTTCTCTCGTCGGATTCCGGCTGTGCTCAAGTAGTGAGGGGCGGGTGTGTTTAGGGCGCAGCCACTACCAGGCCCAGTTGTCCCCCAGCCCCCCCTGCTGTCGGACCCTGGTGTGTGGCATATGATGGGGCTAAGGGCCCTTGTCGATTCGCGGGTTAAGGAAAGAGCTGCCTTGGCGGCCGGGCTGGAGGCAAAATCTGGTAGGCTCCCCTCCCTTCTCATCCCCACTCTCGTGCTCGCCGCGGTTACACTGCGTGGTTGCGTAGTCTAAAAGTAAATATGCTGGGTGAACGAGTGCCATCCTTCAGGTGGTGGTCCGGAGATACGGTCCATGGGCTGGGCGGAGGAGGGCCGAAGCAGGGGAGGAGGAACAGCGCTGGCGCCAAGCAGGGCAGCCGTCCCAGGGTTCGAGGCCTAGTGCGAAGGGTGCGAAAAAAAAAAAGGCCAGCGGAAGTGAGGACTGGGCAGATTCCACTTGTACTCCGCCGCGCCACAGGGCCATGCACCACCACCACCACTCACCCGTGGGGGATGTTAGGCTCTGACGACACTGGCATAGAGAAGAGCCAGTCAGTGGGAGGGGATGGAGTCCCACGAGGCAATGGGCCTGGCGAGGAACGGCTGGGGGAGGATGTGTGGTGGGGAACGAGAGGGGGTGGGTGGGTTACGTACTCGCACACAGCTTGTGGGATGTCACGGACGATGGGCGGAGCGGCCTCGCACCGCAAATGGCGAGTCTTAGATGCAGGCCCCATCCACTCGCTTGACAGTCGGCGGCGGCACGGCCGCGTGTGCGCCTCCACCAAGGCCCGTCTTCCCCACCACCACCTCGTCGTTTCGGACCAACCAGCGCACCCACAGCCATAGGGTCAATCCGCTGGCAGGAAGAACCAGGCGCCGCACGGAACCTGCGCACCAAGGTGTGGGAGGGGAGGGGCCGACTTGCCTCTCCCACTACATTTGTGTATTCCTTCCACACCGTCCTCCTCTCTCCACACTACTCCCACCCCATGGGTGTGTGTCGGCCCACCCGCCCCATCGCCCTTCTCAGGCGTCGCCGTATGTGGGCGTGTCCTTGGGGGCGGTGAGGAAGCGAGAGGGTGTGTGATGATGTGCATAGAGTGGGCGGCGGCCGCGGATGGCCCTGCTGGCAGACGAAATAGAATCATTTAGTGTCCAGGTCCCGTGCCTATCATCTCCACCTCTCTGGCTGTCGCCGCCACCGCGCCCCTCGCGGGCTACACAGAACACGCGGCGAATGGAGGGTGTAGAGTGCAAGTGAACAAGGGGAGGGGAGAATGGTGTAGGGGGGGCTGGTGTGTGACGGGAGCCTCCTTGGCCCGCCAGCCCAGCAGGCCCATGGGCTTCGGAGGGCCCTGGCGCAGCTGGCAAGGCAGGGATATGACGCGCGGTGACCATATACGGACGGCGGCTCAGTTTAAATGAACATCGTCCTCCTTCGCCTTGCGGCCGGCGCTGGAAAAGGATGGCCCAGCCAGTAAGCAGCGGTAGCCGCGCGACATAACGGGCGAAAACGTCGGCGGGAATAAAAAAGGAAAGACTGGAGAGGAAAAAATGGAAGGGCTGGCGGAATCTGATGGGGTGGCAAGGGGAGGCGGACTAATCGGCGTAGCACTGGGTGTATAGGGGGAGGCAGCAGCTGGAAAAAAGGGGTGGCGGTAATGGAAGCAGCGGAGGGGGAGGGGACAGTAAGCGTAACTAAAAGACGCCGGCCGGTGCCAAGGCAGCGGCCTATCTATACGGGCCCCCACCGGCCAACCATATCTCCTGCTCCCCCGGCCAGCCTGTCATCCACGTCCCTCCTCCTCTTGCGCCTTCTCTGGGGTTGCGTAGTTGGTGGCCATCGGGACGAACCGCCAGCGCACTTGACGCCGTCCCCGCCCCCCCACCACGGCCGGAGGAGAATAACAGGCCAGGACGCGAGCCTGGAGGGCAGGAGGGGAGTGGCGGCTGTGGCCAATCGGTTCGGCTGGTGTGTACGAGTGTCGCTGCTGCCCTTTTCCCCCTATCGCGAGGGTTTCCCTTTCATCCTAGCAGCCTCTCCTTCGCTTTTTCTTTTTTCCTCCTCCTTCCGGATTCCTCCACCGCGGGAGCGAGCGCGGCCGCGCGATGGTGGGGTTTCACTATCGTTGCTGTTCTGCCCCTCCTTCCACACCCATCCCACAAATCGGCCCAGCTGCGCGCGGCCTATCGTGTGTGTGGGGCCCTTCTGGCCGGGCGAGCGTAGGAGGCCGGTGATGGGAGGAAAGGGGTCTATCATCTACGCGCGGATGGGGTGGGGTGGAAAGAGTGAGCTTCCCTGTTTCTTTTTGCTTTCTCTGCCAATCCCCTCCCCATCGTCGCTGTCACTCCCCCCTCCTCATCAAATAACCGGACACACCCCTGCCGGCCTGTCGGTGCCGCTCTGCTCTCGTATGGCGCATTCCGCGGCCTCCCCTTTTTAGGCCAGACTATATATACCCATTTACGTCGCGCTCCCCTGCCGCTGGTCTCCCGTCCATGACCGCAGTTGTTCATCCCACCTACCATTATTAGCTCGCACCTGCCGCTCAACCCACCACCACACCACCCAGACCATTCCAGCGACTTCTACCTTTGCCACCGCTTTCGGCGCCTACCCTACCTATCACTCGCCCCAACTTCCCGTTCCTACGCTTAGCCCGCTCGCCTCCTCCTGCGCCCCCATCCACTCCTCCCCCAACTGCACGTCGCTGCACCTGGAACCACCTCGATTGAGACTACGGACCACCTCGCTCGCCCATGGCGGTCTGAGCCCCATTTGCGTGTTCAACGCCCCCTCTCCTTCACCCACCTCCTCCGGTGCCGCGCCTCCCTCGCTAGCTATTTAGACTTTATCCTCCTTCCGCCCACCCCCTCGTCCCCCCACCGTCTTCCACCATGGCTGTCGCTGCCTACCCGGCCACCCTCCACCACGGATTCGGCGCTCCGTGCACATCCCACCTCCGGACCCCGCCGACCCTCAATATCTACCCGACCCTTGTCCACAACTCGGCCGCTACCCTCTACCCCGTTGTCGCCGACCTTGTGTCCACCGCCTCCTCGGCCTACAAGCGGCCCGCTGGCTACAACCTGCTCCGGGATGCTCCCGCCCTCAAGTCGGTGGACCCCCTCACCAACGACCAGCATTTGACCCTGATGGCCGACCTGGTGTCGCGGACCGCCCTCTATCTTTGGTACGACCGCTTCTTTACCGGCAAGACCCTATCCACCTTCAACAAGTTCGTGTTCCAGATGCTCAAGTCCACCTCGCTGTCGTCGTCCGTCATCTTGCTCTCACTGCGCTACATCCACCGCTTCCGCTGCTGCCTCGTTGCGCGCGAGGTGCGTCGCGAGTCCGAGTTCCGCATCTTCACCGTTGCCGTCATGCTCGCCAGCAAGTTCCTCGAGGACAACACCTTCACCACCAAGACGTGGGCCGAGGTCTCGGGCATCGACTTTGCCGAGCTGCACAAGATTCAGGTCGAGTTCCTTACCACCCTCAAGCACGATCTGTACGTCGACGGCGCCGAGTACTGTCTGTGGTTGCGCCAGCTGGCCCGCTTCGTGTGTCGCGAGCACGCCGAGTTCTCCTACCCGCGCGCTGCCATCAACACCCTGACCGCCTTCTCCTTCGAGTCTCCTGTCGACCCCGACTGTCTCCCCGACGAGTCCCAGGAAAACCTGCTGAGCCCCAATGCTGTCCACCGTAAGCGGCCGCACGACGCTGTGACCACCGCCATTCCCCCCACTCCGGCCGCTGCCCCGCTCGCCGACCTGTCGGCCCAGCTGCTCACCCCCAACCCCTCCCCGTACATGGGCCACGTCAACCCGTCCTCGGCCTATTACCTCCACATGCCGACCGCTCAGCCCATCGTCGCCCGCCCGAGCAAGCGGCCGTGTCTGCGCACCATCACTGGTATCGACTACGCTGTCCCGGCTCCCCCCCTTCACACCCCGCCCCAGCAGAACGCCTACTCCTCCTCTCCGGCCTACCTGGAGGTGAATCGCTCGGCCGCCTACCCCACCCCCAGCACCCAGTACCACCAGGGCCAGCTGTACCCGAGCAGTAGTATCTGTAGCAGCGGCGTGCCCTCCCCCGTCGCCTCTTCCTATCCCTACTACCACCACCGCCAACACCACCACCACCAGGCTTCCCCGGCCTACCACCACCAGCAACAGCCGGCCTACACTGCCTACGCCTCGCCCCACACCTACCAAATGTCGCAGCCCGTCCCGTCGCAGGTGACCCCCACCACGTCAAGCTACTCGGACTTTACCACCCCGGCCGCTTCATACTCAACAGCCCTGGCTGCCGCCACCCACGCCATGACCAAGTTAGCCCCCGTGGATGACTGCTCCCGCAGCGCCTCATACTTTGGCCAGGTCTACTACAACTTTGACCACGGCACTTCCGCCGCCAACACCTCGGCCGCCGACTATTACAATCCCGCCGCCGCCACCCACCGCGCCCCGGAGGCCGCCTACCCTAGCCACGGGGCCAACTCCACCGGCTTCTATTCCCACAATGCCGCGACCCAGACCTACTGGGGCGTTGGCTACAATAACTGACGCCGCCCCTCACCCGGCCTTCCTATTGTGCCATTATTTACCCGTTCCTAGAGCCCTCTCCATCACCCACCCAGCCTTATTACCCTCGCTGCATTTCCATGTTATTCGTCACCCTTTTCCGCTCCCCGCCGTGTACTACCTCTCCTCTCCCTCTCCGCTGTCGCGTTTTCGTCTGTCCCCTCCGTCTTCTGCACCTCGTCGCTTTTTATTCTCCCCTCCCCGACTCGCTTAATCCTATCCAATCCTCTTTTTGCATTCATTATTATCACCATGTGTCTGTTCTCCTATACATATCCCCCCCAGCCCACCCTTTCGCACCTTAGACTTGGACCTCCGACCAGGGTCATCTCGATAGCCACCTTTCCGAGTAGTTTTTATTCCCCCCCCCGCATGTAGCGGTGCCGCTGAGGGCTCATCTCCTGTCCCAATCTAAACCTCCATCTTTTTTTTTTTTTTTCCTTCACCCCATCAACTGTACTATTCACCGTCAACAAACCCAACTCTACACCTAAACCCCCATCCTGTACAGCGTCCAGTTCACGGCTCCTTCCCTCCTCAGTCGCGACGGCTTACCATGAATTTACCAATTACGCTGGTCTGACCTGGGATTGGTCTTGTGCATTGAGTTTATTGTGGGCTCGTTTCGGTTCTTCAATCGTTCCTCTGGGTTATCCTTGTTGATCGTGGTACCCAAGTCATGACCGGCTCAGTATTTTGGTCCTCATACTGGTTGCCTGCTATTCCTCCTCATCTTAAGCGACACTCACCCTTACCCCCTCCCCTGCCCCCCCCGTCCTCTTCCGCCTGATGCTGTACTTGTATTGATTCTCAAAATTAAAGCCAACTTTTATTCCAATACTTAACAACCTTACTATTTCGAACTGTCAATTGCTAGACATCATGGCGTGCTGGAGTATACACACCTGCGCCTTTGAATGATACAGTTATCTGATCCATCACCACATGCCCTATATGGATAGGGGGAGAGTGCTGATTAGCTTCGCTGCTTTCAGGTGCTCGCGGGTTCCACGTGTTGTTCTTGTCATGTTGAACGTATGTGTATGTCCATTATATCCCATGTTTTCAGGTTCCTCGTGGATGGCAGATTATAAACAACAGGTGGTCTGCCTTAGATTCACTATAAATAAAAACATTAAGCTGAACGTCTGTAAGCGGAACACCTTGGTTAATTTATTTAATTATATTTAAAAGAAGGCCGTTTTGAAGAGTCGGCAGTGTGGTAACTTTGCAAGGCAGAGTAAAGAGGAGTAGAGAATAGACTATTAAGCAACGGTAATAAAACAGCAAAGGAAAAGTGCTCGTATGGAAGTGAGGCAAAAACAATACCAAAAAAAAAACACACGTTTGTCTAATTGATGGGAGGAGGAGGAAGAGAAGGGAACACAAGACTATGGCTCAGAAGGTAATAAGCGCCCCTCCAAAATACCAAGAATAATAATAAGCCACTTGAAGAGATGCCTTGGGGTTACTCATAGCTGGCACGTTTGGAGGGCGAAGCAGTACCCACATCACCGTCATCCCCAAGTCGTCGCTTACCGTTCACCCCCACGGAATTACCATGGTCGGCCGCCGAGGCCGCCAAGACAGCCGACCGGGACACCGCCAGGGCGATCGGGGCACGGTTGCGTGATTCATTCTTGGACGGTGCCCGACGAGCCGGTGGGGGAGGGGCGGCAACCCCTTTACCACCCTGGGTAGACGGTGAAGACTGGCGGGTAGACGCGGTAGAGGAAACCGCTGTCGTCGTCGTCGTAGTACCCGGTCGGCTACGGGACCGTGGTGGCGGGACTCCCCTGCGTGCTGGCGGTGGCGCTGGCGGTAATGCCCCCCGGGTGGACGTAGTACCGACGCCATCATCGTCATCATCACTAGGTAAAAAGATGTCCGGTTCGGCCCCCTCACCCTCGCCATCATCATCATCATCGGTATGACCGTAGAGCGGGGAGGAAGATCCCGGACCGATAGTCAGGCGCTGTTGCTTACGAGACCGAGGCGTCGTCGAAGATGCCGGTACGATGGGATGTTTACCGCCCAACGGCGGGAACCGCTGTTGGTCGCTGCTGTTGCTACCGACGGCGGAGGCCGGGGAGGCGCTGACACTTGGTCGCGCGCCGCCCAGCTTGAGGGTCAATTTAATACCGGACCGCCGGGCCGGAGTCGAGCCGGTACCATCCCCACCACCACCACTCGTAGGTAGGCCGGAACGAGACCGTCGAATCGCCGTCAGGGCATTGACCGCGCGGACGTCCATCGGCACGGGGTGCTTGAACATGTACTTCTTGGCCTGTTTGCAAAGGTACTCGAGACGACGTACGGCGACGGCCTCACGGAGTACGGCCTGGCCGTGGGGAGCAGCGGTGCTGCCGTTGCGGGGAGTGGCGGGGGTTAAGGTCGATCCGATGCTGGCAGTGGTGGCCGCGTGTCCGTTGGCGGAGACCACCGTGGGGGTATCGCCGTCCTCGGTCTCGGACAATTGATCTTCAACGCCCGTCCCAACCTCCACATCATCAAGTTCACCACCAGCAGCGTCCTCGGTCTCAGACGCCGAGGGGGGCCCGCCCTCACGGGTTCCCGTCACGGTCGACGACGCTCCACCACCACCACCACCACCAACACCATTGGCAGTGGTGGTGGCCATTACCACATCCTTAAACGGCAAATCAGGGTCGTTGCACAGGAGGTCGCCGCGGGCAATACCGTACAGGGCAACCCCACGTAATAGTCCCTCGTCGTGCTCGCCGGCGGGGACCCACCACTCAGGTAGGTAATTAAACCAGCGAGCGCCAGCGAGGGCGGCGGTGAGGTGGGGGTACCTTACGACATCGCGGACTTCGTTAAGGAGGTGGATGCGCCGTAGGAGTCGCCGCGCCTTCTCGCGCGTAAGTATCGTCTCATCGTAGAGGTTGGGGTCGCGAACCGGGTCGAGGTCGGCGCCGTGGGGCTGGGCACCCAACGCGTGGTAGGCGATCCCCGGTAGCAGTTCGTCCACGTCGATCGGTTCGTTCTGGTCCTCCGCAAACACCGTACAGCGGTCCAGGAGGGCCCGCAGGCAAACCTCGAGCGCGGCATCATCCTTACGATGAAGCCCCGACAGGTCACGGAACCGGTCCCATACGATGCGGACGGGCAGCTCGTCGGTGGTTTCGACACCGAACGAACTAAGGGTCTTGTAGAATTCCCCTTGTTCGCGCTTGGTCCACCGTTCGACCGTGGTCGGTGAGGTCACTAGGGCTCCGCCACGGACGGGACTCGCAAAGAGGCGTTTACCGCCGTGGCTGGACCGCCCACCATCGCCAAACGTGGCCGGGTGGGACCGGCTCTTCCCTAGACGGTGACTGGCATCCGGGCTGAAGGCATCCGAAGTGGGCGATTCATCCCCGCCATACTTGGCGGCCCGTTTGGCATCGGCCGTCTGCCGGCGCTGGATGGCGCTAATGATACGCCGGAGGCGCTGGCCAATTTCGGCCTTGGTTGGCCATATGAGACCGGGGCCGGTATGTGTACTTGCCGTCGTTGCCATAGGGGTGGCCGCCCGGCGGGCTGGGGTCCCATTGTCCCCGCCAGTGCCTCCGGCAGCGGCGGCATCCTCCTCGTCAGGCTGTGGTGCGTTGATAAAGTGGTGCTCGTGGAAGTGCAGGTCCGGATCGGTCAGCAATCGGTCGTACTGCTGGTATCCGTACTTATAGATACCCAGGAGGAGGTCACGGTCCTCGCCAGTGCCCCACCAGGGGGCGGGCTGACTCCCGGTAACCTTGGGAATGATCATCCGGCGCGCCTCGTTCCAGTCCTCGGGTACGATCCGCGACCGGATCGTGTACATGAGCTGTAGGCGGAGTAGTAGGTTCCGGCCTTTCTTGCGGATATGGTCGAGGTACTCCCCGGGGGCGTCGAGGAGGAACGATCGGTACTCGGTAGTTTGCCGCTTGTTGGCCTGCGGGTACGGAATCTGGCGAATGTTGCCCAGCCCGGGGACCAGCTCAGCGTCCGTGATAGGGTCCCCAGCCAGTTCAGACATGACCCGCAGATCGGCCAGGAGTTCACGGTCCTCGGCGGACTTAATGTCGGTAAGTTGGAGGCTGTAGATGACCAGGCAGCGGACCACGGCGTGCAGGTCGGCTGGTTGGCGCTTCGGGAGGTGGACTTGCAGCTCTTCCCACTTACCGTACCCCCAGACCATCAACTTGCGTTCCAGTCGGGTCTTCTCGGCTGCCGTCCAGGCTCGCGCCGGGGGGTTACGGCGCCGGCCAAACTCGGCGTCGGCTTCCGAATCCGAGCTGCCCAGGTCGGCGTCAACGTCCGGGTCCGGCCCGGGGGCGTGGTCCGGGTCCTGGTACCTCTGGGCGGCTCGTCGTTGCCGCCGCCGCGGAGCGTCCAGAATGAGCGGGTCGGCCAGGCCCGTGCCAGGCACCTGAATATCGGCCTTGGCCGCCCACTTGGTCCAGAATTCCGGGTCGTTAATGTCCACGTCGTCCCCGGCGGTCGGGGCGGCGCTGAAACTGGCCTTGGAGAACACGGACCCGGGCTCGTTGGCATCGTGGCGGATCACGGTGGTGCGGCGCTCCAGAATCTGGTCAATATCCTCCTCGCAGAACTTGGCGCTGGCCCCGTCGTCGTCCATGAGGGCCCCGTAGGCCCCCTTCTTGAGGAGCTCCTCAACCTCCTTCTTGCTGAGTGCCGAGGGGGCCCGAGACCCGCCCAGCCCGGCCCCACCGAGTGCTGCCGAGTCGTCGCTGCTGCGAAGGGCCGACTGTACGTCCATCTTCTGCAACACTGCGCGGTCCAGCCCAAGCTTCATGCCGGCCTTGTCAAACATCTCCTTCTCATATGTATTACGCGTGAGTAGCCGGTAGATCTTGACCGGCTTGGTCTGACCAATACGGTGGCAGCGGGCCTGGGCCTGCAGATCGTTCTGCGGGTTCCAGTCGCTGTCGTAGATGACGCAGGTGTCGGCGGCCGTCAGGTTGATGCCAACCCCACCAGCGCGGGTACACAGCAGGAACACAAAGGCCTGCGGATCGGTGGAGAAGCGATCGATGGCGGCCTGGCGCTGCTCGCCCTTGATGGACCCGTCGATGCGTTCGTAATTGTAACGGCGGGCAGCCAGGTAGTCGGCCAGAATATCGAGGCAGCGTGTCATCTGCGAAAAGATGAGGACCTTGTGATTCCCCTCCTTGAGTCGGCGGAGTAGCTTGTCTATGAGAACCAGCTTGCCGGACGACGCGATCAGCATGTCCAGGTACGCCTGCGGTGTAGCCGGCTGAACCTCTCGTGCGATACGCTCCTCGGCGCCGGTGATGAGGAACGGGTGCATGCAGCACTTGCGCAGTTCCACCACAATGTTGATGAGGGAGGGCCCACCGGCGGCGCCCTTAGCCCCCGTGGATAGCCACGCGAAGTTGCGCTCGAGGATGGCGCGGTAGAATTTCTTTTGGTACGCGGTGAGCTCCACCTCGACCACGGTCTCTTCCTTGACGGGGATCGACTTTTCGACGTCCTCCTTAAACCGGCGTAGCATGAGCGGCTTAAGTAGGGCTTGGATCCGGTCCACCTCCTCCTTGGTGGTGAGCGAGCCGTAGGTGGCCAGGAAAGCCTGCTCGTCGCTGAATACCTCGGGCTGTATAAAGTGCAGCAGGCAGAACAATTCTGACACGGCGTTCTGCAGGGGGGTGCCGGTGAGGAGGAGGCGGAACTCGAAGGAATAGCCGCGCAGCGTGTCGAGCACCTTGGACGCCTTGTTCTTGAGCCGGTGGGCCTCGTCGAATACCGCGATCCGCCAGGGAATGGGGCGCAGGTGAGGCGCCCCGGCCGTCACCATCTCGTAGGTGGTGATGATCACGTCGAATTTATACAGGTGGGGGATGGTCCGGCCGGCGGCGTCCTTGTAGTAAAACTCGGTCCCCACGATCAGGTCGCGCGCCGTGGCGCCGCCGTGGTACACGAGGACGTTGAGGTTGGTCCAATTGAGGAACTCGCGCTCCCAGTGCGGGACCGTAGACAGCGGAGCCACTACCAGGAACGGGCCGTGGATACCGTGGGCGCGGTGGACCTGGTAGAGAAACGAGACCGACTGTACCGTCTTACCCAGCCCCATCTCGTCGGCCATCATGCAGGACCGCCGGTTGAACCAGCAAAATAACAGCCAGTTCAGGCCCTCCAGCTGGTAGGGTCGCAACTGGTTCCCATACTTGAAGGCTGGGGAGGTGGTGAGCTGCTGGAAAGCGGTCGGAGGTGGGCAGAGCCGGGTGTGCGAGCGGTGCGGGTCGGGGGGTAGGCGACGCGCGTGGAAGTCGGCCAGCCGTTCGGCGTCCAGGCCGCGCACTTCCTCGAGCAGTTCCCAGGTGGCCTCGTCGTAAGGCTGTCCGCACCACTTGACGAGTACGTACACCACGGGCTCCCCGGTCTGTGGGTCGGGCAGCTCGCCCTCGTCGAGCACCCGGTCCACCTGGAGATAGGCCGGGTTGAACGATTCGTCGTTCCACGCATTGGCGGCCGCGGCCTGCTGGGCGATGAACTTCTTCAGTCGGTGCTTACCCAGATGCTCATTCTCGATGAAGGCGCGGCCCACCCACTCGGTGTGGAGGTAGCTGGCGTGCTTGTACTTAACGAGGAACATCTCGGGTGTTTCGTCGGTCGCCGGTTTGTAGGACAGGATTTTCTCGAGTTGCTTAGTCGCCATTGGTATGGGAACTGGGTCGTGGGGGACTCCCCAGCTCCGGCGTCGGGCAGGGGTGGCGATGGTACCCTTGGCTCGACCGCGTTTCTTAGCCTTGACGGGCGGCGCATCCTCGTCGTAATCGTCAGAGTCGTCTAGGTCCAAGGCGGCCGCCTGGTCACCGCCGCCGGGTATTGTCCCTTCGTCGTCCTCATCAAAAGTGTCGTAGTCCGTGGGTGGCTGCTATGCGAGGTATAGCGGGGGGGAATTTTTTAGAAACGGATAAAGTAGGCACGTAGATAAGGCCATGGTTAGCAGGGTGGGTAGTCGTTCGAAGGGGGTGTGGCGACAAAAAGGCAAAGGGGGTGGGGGGTAGGATGCTATGCGCTGGCCTTGTCTGGCAAGTCCTGCGCCCAATAATTCGGCTAGAGAGGAACTTTACCATGCCCAGCCTCGTGGTCTGGGACACTCCATACAGGGTCCACACTCTTTGTGATGTCTCAGCGGATCGCCCTCCTTGGCCATGGTGGCGGTTCCCTTTTCAGTTGCCTGAAAGTGACCATCCCCGCCAGTCTCATCGTTTATCACTTTCTTCGTGTTTCGTATTTTGCGCTTACCTTCGGAGTGCCCACCACGTTGTGTTGGGCGCGCGGCTGCTTTCCCCCATACACAGGGCGGGCTAAGGTTGAGCCAGCGTAAAACGAGGCGTCATCATCCTCGTCATCTGAGCTGAACACGCTGCTCAGCTCGCTAGCCGACGAGGGTGGACCGCGAACTCGGGGTGGCGGTGTGTCGCTCGCGTCCGTGAATACGTCGCTAAAATCGTCTAGGTCGCTCATAGCAGTGGTCAATCAGACTCGTCCTTGTACTGGTCTGGTGGCCCGTGTGCGTGTCGCTAGGCTTTACGCTGGTTGTCGGGTCCTCCCTTGTGGGCGTCGACCGTTGTAGAAGGGGGTCCGTGTCGTTCTTCTTGTTAGTTGATGGGGCGATCTCGTCCAACCAAGGCCAATTCCGTTGAGCAATGCGTTCGATGGTCCGTCAATCAAAATGGAAAACAGGGGGGGGGGTTCGTTACGCTACCTGATGGTGATCAACCAACAGAATAGACGGCAGAAGAAAAGGGGAGAAAGGAGAGAAAGGGGAGGTAGGTCAATGGTTACGCATTCTCATCCGATTCTCGTGCGGGCGTTGTGTTAAGGGCTCGCCACTGGTGAGCGATTCGTTCGGGCTGGTCGTGTGCGGGGATTGATGATTGGGCGGGTGGGGGTGTGAGGGGCGAGACAAGGGTGACCAAACAAATGTATGTTTTGCCGAGCTGCATCGACGTGTGATGACCAGCTGGTGAGGGATGCTGATGTGGATCGGCCGGCCGGCACGGGCACGGCCGAGGGAGGGTTTGGATTCGCGCGCGCGCCGCTGGGCTCGCAAGGAGCGGCTGGTTAGGGGCCACGACTGAATCTAGAGCCCTTTGCGGATAGGGTAACTTGTTCGGTCGAGTCCCTTAAACCCACTTTACCATATGCCAGCAGGTTGGGAACGGGAACGTGTAGCAGAAAGAAGGCGGAACGGATTACTATTCTGGCGCATCGACCAAGGCGTGTGCAGGGACACGAGCTAGTATCGTGTTTAAAATCGCTGGGACCTTACCTAAAGGGGTTTGCAATGTCAAGGTGTAGTTACGTTGACACACTCACTTGGATGGTCGTGGACCATAGGCACATCTAGGCGAGTAAGTACAGGTACTGCATACAATTTTGGCTTTGCAAAACTTGAGGTCCTAGACATTGGTGCTGTAGATGAAACCATGGAGTGGCTTAGGCAAGGAATCAAATGGTATAAA
>JANBPT010001108.1:0-14443 GCA_027575765.1 Tieghemiomyces parasiticus | reverse complement strand
TGTCAAGCTCACCGCCTGCAGGTGGTCTGCTGGTGTTTTGTACGGTCCATGGGGTTCCAGAAGGAGCACTCCAGTTTTTGAAAATTATTAGATCGCACCGATTGTGGTATCTGTGGACAGCCGGGGAAGTTTACTAGCCGCCAAAGTTTTGTGAGAGGTAATAATGAATTTGGCTTATACCAAGAATAATGGTATCTTGTATATGTGTCGGTATCCAAGAGCCGACGTTTTACAGAACCTTGAAAGCCGCCGCGACGCCATACAGGAACACGCACCACTCCCTTAACACCAATTATTGTCCGTGGCAAACGTACCAAGAACCCTTTATGACTAACTACCAAGATCCAATCATCCTCACATTTCCCGGCTACATAAGCCTTCAAACCTAACTGCTAATGTTTTTAACTTTTATCTATCTTGAACTTATCGCAATAAACCACCCCTCCGGGTCTCGCCTACCACAATATGGCGCAAGGGCATGGGTTAGTTTGAAGTCCTTGCCGGGTCGTTAGCCGGCAAGTGTAGAGAGAGGGTGGTGATTTAGTGGTCGTTAAATTGTAAGGTGGTGTGTATTAATATAGCTGCTGGTGCCAATCAGCAAGTGTAGTAAAAGTATGAAAGACAATTCTGCCAAGTATTATCCATTTTTAGGGTGTCAGCTCCCAAGCATGGTAATGCAAGTGGTAACCGGGTAAAGATTGGAGATAAGGGCAGTCGTTGAGCTGCAGACGTTATTGGCTCATTGGTAAATGCCTATTTAGGTGTATTTAGATCGCGCGATCTCTGGGGGTTGATTTGGGAGACCACGCTGGCAGTTGTAAATAGACACGTAGATAATCTCAGCAATAATATATTAAATCTCTTTTAGTCAATCAGCCTCCATATAACCCCACCACGCCACTATTGTCACCTGGCTGGACAGGGCTCGCATTCCTTTCTAGGTAGATGACTGCCACGCCACCCAATACTAATCCGATCCAATTCGCACATCAGTCGTATCGCCTCTTTTTGATGACTTTATTAGTATATTTTTACCTTATTCCTGTCTTCCAATTCCATATACTTTCATAGTGACACGTTACTGTCTACCTCCCGATCAGCCGGGTGTCGTCGTCTTTGACAGGTGCATTCCACTCTTTTCTTTTTACAGTCTTCTCTTTAGAATTCCAACTCCACTGGTCCGATAGCATACCCATTATCACCTCATTCTGTCTGACACTCGGTCTCACCTCGCGTTATCAATCTGGACTCACCTTGGTCCGGCTAATAGCTAACTACGCATATGGATGGCCACCGCTCACTTTTAAATGCCCTCCCACTCGCTATTCAATAAGCGACAGCTATAATCACACTGAACAATTTACCGACTATTCCGCAATTTAGTTTTATTTATGATGAGTATTATCGCTTGGTCTGTTTGCCTTAGTGTACTTTCTGTTTCTTTCGGTGGTTCTACCTGCGACAAGGGCTATCCTAATTTTGGTACAGTGAACAGCTCGCGACCCTTTGGCGGCATCTATAGTACTGCAACACCTCGGTCTATCAGAATGCGATGGCAAACGTTAGCCTGGTCGGCTACTTACGGGTTAATGGTTTCGTTTCATCTTGATAATTCTCAATTAAAAAAATGCACAACAAGCGGCCACTGGATGTCCCAAGGTTTTTAATTAATCGGATACGACAACTAGGGATCATTGATAGTGGTACATAGCTGAAGACTTTGCGGATTAGGCTCCAGAATGATAAAAAATAAAAATATTCAGATACTGGACGACTTTGATTTAGATCCGCTCTTACTACACCGGCACGAACTTTTGATAAGCATCCTTAGACCTCGCCTCGTAAAGTTCCTGTGTACATTCGGGCAACTCGCCGACAAGGCGGCCTGCAAGGGTATAAAGGGGAGATATGGACAACAGATTGCAGGGGCGATACTAGGTGAGCAACCTGCGCTAGGTTACGTGCTGATACGACACGGAAGCTGATCCCCAACTTCCCCTCGCTCGCTCGTTTGCTCCGATAGAGAACCAAGCGTTTGTGACCACGTACCTGGATTTCCAGCATAAACCGAAAAGGACGGGACGACCGTTCCGGGTGCGATAACGGTATTGTCCTCAATCCGACACCCGTCCTTGATCATGGCGAATCGACCCTGAAAAGTATGGTGTGTATATTGTGGACAGGGTTGATCAGAGAGGGTTAGTTGGCGCACCAGGGTCTCATTTAGAGGCTAGACTATTAACTGGTTTGGTGCTATGCGACCAAGGGGGAAGATGTCGTGTGGGGAGGGAAGTGCTGTCAAGAATACACACACATATATATATATATATAGATAGAGATACATGGAGAACATATAAAACCACAAAAACTCCTGCCAGAAACCTATTTCTACCCAAGGTACCCCTAGTCGGCTCCCCGCCTTCCTCTCCCACCCACTTACAATAATGCAATTCCGACCAATCTCGACATAGCTCCCGATATTGGCGGCTTCGACAATAGATCTCTCACCGATCATCACATGATCCCCAATCTTCATCGGATAATAGCTAAACACTCCTTTGTAGGTCTTGTGGGGCGGACGGATGATGGACCGCTGGCCCAGGAGACAGTACCGGCCGATGGCGATGACCACCGCTTGGCTCGGGCCCGCCCGGCGTAGGTCGCCACGAATGACACAATCAGTTTGAATGATGGTCTGCGTTACATACATAATCGGTGGAGTTCGCCAAGGATGTGTGTGCGTACAAGTCGGAGTTACCAAAATAATAATTTAAAAAAAGAACGGTGTGGTGATAGTGGTGGTGAGGGAAGGGAGAGAGAGATAGAGAGGGGAGAGTTTTAGCCTAGGGTTACGGGTTGCTACCGAGACCCTCAATGGACGGGGATACGTTTGTCCTGCTCTCTAGCACATTTTCCAGTAGCCACATAGACAGCCGCAACCTGCTCATTCGACCCTCCACCAGCGCACCTACCTTACCCGACAGGATAATATTCTGACTCCCGCAGATGACCGACTTGCGGCTGACCTTGTTACCCGTTTCGGTTTCAATGTATTCAGCCCGGCTATAACGAACAACGGGTTGTTCCATGTTGAAGGTGAGAATTGCGTAAAACTGAGATGAAAGCGGATATATATATATATCTATATAGGTGCGTGCGTACCTATGGTATCAGAGTTTCTAAGAGGAGCCTGAAATGAGAGTACCGAGCAATGAGCGGCCTGGGAAACAAAGTAGATGTGGGGAATGAGACGAGGCTTGAGAATCAGGTCGGGTGCGAATTTCTAGGTCCGCCAGCCAGGCCCCCGTCATAGATCGACAGCAGGCTGGGCACCTCCAGTTACCCGAACTCAAGTAGCTGTTGACTTTGCCTTGGGCAGGCTTGCGCCCCTCCGCCCCCCTTCCCCCTGGAGATACCACTGGGGCCTAATAGAGGGGGGGAGAGCGAGCATGGCTTTCGAAATAATCGCCAAAAAGCCATACAAGGACAGCTTGACTATCAGTGTACTATTCCACACATTACTCGAGGTTCCCCCCTCCCCCGTCTGATAAAGGGATAACTCGCGCTGCAGCTATCTATTTACTACTCACGGTTTACCGCCACTAACCCATAGTAAGGACGTCTACGAAATGACTCATCAGCTTAAAGAAGTTGAATGTGTTTCGCTAGTTATGATATGTATTAACCGTCACACACGGCAAGAAAAAAAAAACCGATTATACAAGAGAATGCAACCTCCATGGGGGAAGAAAGAGAGAAAAGAGAGGAGAGGGAGGAGGGATGAGAGCGACACACACAGCCAACACCACCATTTCCTTGCAACTATTTCCCGCCATCCTAAATTATTTAGCCGCCGGCTGGGCCCGATTGTGCTGCATATGGCTCTGAACCAAATGGCCCGCCGCTAAGGCCGAGCACAATGATAACTCTCCAGCCATGACCGCGGCAGCAATGACGCGTGCCAAACGCTGGGCATTAGCACCCGGCGTGGTAGCGTGCGGACCGCGGACCCCCAGGATATCCAGGCACGCGGCCTGCGGCCCCAACTGGGTGCCGCCTCCGATGGTACCCACCTCGATACAAGGCATCGTGACGGAGAGGTGTAGGTCCCGGCCGTCGTTGACGGCCGTCATCAGGGTCAGGCAGTTGGAGCTTTCCACATTCTGGGCGGGGTCCTGGCCCGTGGCAATGTAGATGGCGGTAAGGATATTGGCGGCATGGGCGTTGAACCCACCGACCGAGCCCGCCATCGCGGATCCCACCAGGTTCTTGGACACGTTGAGCTCGACGAGGGCGGCCACCGTCGTCTTCAATACTTTCTCGACGGTAGGGCCCGGGATGGTCGCCTCGGCGACCACGGACTTGCCACGGCCTTCGATCCAGTTAATGGCCGCGGGCTTTTTATCGGTACAGTAGTTGCCGCTCACCGATATGACCTGCATGGTCGGGTGGTGCTCGGCGATAGTGGCGAGGGACTTTTCCGTGCCTTTGGAAATCATATTCATGCCCATGGCGTCGCCAGTGAACGTGGCGAAGCGAATAAATACCATGCGGCCGGCCAGGGCGATCTTGAGGCGTAGAAGGCGAGCGAACCGTGAGGTGGACTCGAAGCTGGCCTTCACGGTGGCAAACCCCTCGGGGCTTTCCAGCCACTGCTGGCAAGCGTGGGCCTCGATAATCCCAGGGAATTGGACCACGGGGCCGCGCGTCATCCCATCGCGGGTGAGCACCGTGGTGGCGCCGCCGCCGGCCGTAATGGCCTTGCACCCGCGGGAAGTGGAGGCCACCAGACATCCCTCGGTGGTGGCCATGGGAATGTGGAGCAGTTCGCCGTCGATGGCGATCGGGCCCGCCACCCCTACGGGGATAGGCATGTAGCCAACCACGTTCTCACAGCACTGGCCCATCACTCGCGCGTAGTCGTAGTGGTCAAATGGGAGCTGACTGCCCTCCAGGGTACCGGTCACCGACGCCCGTGAGATCACCGCCCGCCGGATCCGGACCGCCCGCGTCAGGTGGCTACCCAGCACCTTCTCCAGCGCATAGGCTGCCACCTTGCCGTGCTTGATGAGGGACACCATCTCTTCGTCCGTCAGGCGGGCAGCAGCCTCGGGACCGGCCTTGACCAGCTCGGCGCACTCCTCAAGTGGTCGGAGGTCGGCAGTCGTGGGCGCTTCGGCTTCGACGCCGTCGTCTAAGGCATTCTCCGGGATAGTGCGGGAGGCCAGGGCCATACTTGGCCCATTGCTGACCAGGCCGCGGGCTACCTGTCCATGAAGACCCTGTTGGGTACAGTCGGTGGCACAATGGCCACTACCACTGGTGTTCAATTCTAGGCCACTAGTGCGCCGCGAGACCAAGGACTTAGGAGTGAGCGGACCCGCGCCGGCCGTGGCAGGCTTGGTAGGGCCGAAAGATAGGTTGAGGGCCGCGGCCACGGACTGCAGGTCCGCACGTTCATGGCACACTGACGCCGACGACGAAACCGGAGACAGCGAGCGAGCTGACGTCGGGGTTGTGGCCTGGATGGGGGTCGCAGGGACACTATGGTCGCTACGACGGAGGACCCGGGTGAGCACAAAGTACAGGTTGACGGCAAGGGACACCAGCAGAGTAGCGACCCAGCCCGACAAAGGGCTGAGCGCCCTCGGATGGGCGGCGTCATGAGTGGTCAGCGAAGGGATAGTGTTCTCGCCATTATTAAAGGCGGACGGAACGACGGTGGGCGACGACGAAGTAGCGCGAGCCGCAGCGACGGCGGATCGAGCAGCGTCCGAAAACACGGCGGAAGGATGCGGGGCCCGAGTGTAAAACTCGTTGAGAGGATGGAACGTCAAACGCATAGGTGCAAGGCTATCTAGGGTAGGGCGAAGGTAAGCAAACACATCGGCAACCGCCGGGGCGAGGTGGGCCGGGGCCACCCCGGGGACCAACGGCTGACGGGCGTCCGCGCCGGCGGCGGCAGTGGTGCCCGATGCCTGGCCGAAGGGTTCCCGGAAGGTGCTGCCCATGTCGAAAATGTGGACGGCCAAGAACCCTACGATAATGAGCAGCTTGACCCGCGTGGCCGTTAGGTTGCTTAGGGTCCGCGAGTCGCCCGTGGCGTCGCTAAGGGCGCGCAGGGTGATGGACTTGTAATCGGCCGGACTGAGGTGGTGGTGCGAGGTGGTGAGCAGGTCGGCCTCGCTCTCGGTGCGGGACATGGCGGCCGTGGTCTGGGTGGTAGTAGACGCAGAGGATCCAGCGGCAACCGAGGTTGTGCCGGTCGCCGTGGTCTTACGCTCGGCAGCGCGGACGCTACGCACTCGGATCAGCTCGGCCTTTAGCGTCAGAATGGCGACATAGAAGGTAAATAGGAAGAGGGCGTCAAAGGCAAGAATGAGGACAGCCAATATGGAAAACTCGCGGAGGCCCTGAACCCCAGAAAAGGCGCCTGCGGTGAGCAAAGAAATTTCAAACAGGTAGTCACGTAAGATGGTGGCGCTAGTCTTCTCGACGGCCCGCGCCACCTGGCGCTGGACAGCTGGAAGTGGAGTGGAAGCAGTGAACCCAGTGGGACTAGCGACCGTCAGGACATCGGTACTGCGGCTGCTCCCGGGCCCAGTGTCGCCCACCGTGGGGCTCGGTGGCGGGTTCTGGGCCTCGGCGCGGGCAGCCACTAGGACGGCGCGGGTCAGGTTGTAGGGTTTTTCAAACCCCACGGTGATAAGCAGAAAGGGGATAGCCTCGCTTAGCAGCACGGCGTCGACCGGGAGCCCGATCAGGTGGGCGGTGTAGAGGGCGAGGATGAAAGCACAGGCACTGGACATGAGAACCGATACAGCCAACGTGATCCGTGACCCCATCCTCCGCATCCCCAGGAAGAGATGGATGAACACCGCGTGCATAAACAGGTAGCCGAACAGAACTAGGGCTACTTCCAGCTGGTTGGCGTGGCTAATGAGCTCGCGGATCTTGGTGTACAAGTTGACCACCACAAGCGCCAACCATGCCAGCGAGTTGTGGCTTGACAGCCAGGCCAGTCCCCAGTTGGTCGTCGGGACGGCCGGGAAGCTGGTCTGAAAGTGCGCAAAAGCCGCCTCAGCCCACCGCTCGGCCAGTTCGTGGGTCTCGGGGCGCGTAGTATCAAGGAGGAAGCCCAAGCGGAGGGCCGACGCGTATACCGGTTGAGCATCAATGGTCAACTGCAGGTCCTTCACCAGGGGCGCCTCGGCATGACGCACTCCGTCCACCAGCCGTTTGGCTAGGGGCACAGCAGTAGTAGATCCGCCGTTGAGCGGAAACGATGTCGAGCCGTCGCTGCTATCCTTGGCCAGGGTACCGAAGGGACTGGCCAGCACGCACTCGGCTGGCGAATGGCTACCGTCCCCGTTTAGGGCACCGACGCTGCGCACGCATAGATCCTGGAAAGTGTAGCGGTATCCGTCGCGGGTCACGGTGAGGTCGCGGGCGGCGAAGTGCTGGGCGTCGAAGAGCTTTGCCAAGACCGCTGGACCGGCGGCGCCATGGTCACTGGTACCTTCAGAGGGCGGTACCGAAAACTCGAAGACGTAAAACTGGGCGTGAGTGGCTGAATCATGCCCAGAATGACTGGCAGTCCCGGGCACATTCCGCTTGGTGTAGGCGTATGAAACGGGTTGGGCCTGCAACGAGGCCGGGACGGCAAAAATCTCGGCGTTCTTGACGCTGTGCCACAACGAATAGTAGGCACACGCAGTCAGGATCAGGAAGAAGGCCACCACCTCGATGGGGTGCTGGGCAGCCTTGGCGGCGACGGTGCGCGTGGCGTGGAACACGGAGACCATGGTGGCCGAACAAACAATAATATCCTAGAGTAAATGCACAAGCAGGTTCGGGAGAGTCGGCGAGGACCCTATGTAGATTTTGGGGAGCTGGCACGGACGATCCGAAACCAGAAGGCGGGGACCAGGAAAGGTGAAAAAGTGGGAGCGGAGCGGAGCCGAGACACACGAAGCGAAAGTGTCAACCCGGGCGTGGGTCGAGGAGGGGTTAGGTCAGGGACCAAGACGTTGGAGCCAAATGGCGTGCGTAGCGGAAGCGGACTGACGAGCAAGGTGGTGGGGGTCGTGGCTGAGGTCGTTGCGGATAATAGCGAGGCGAGTGAAGGTGAGGTAGTAGGATGCAGCTTAAACGTGTGAGTTGGATGGCTATAGACGTAAGGCCGATGGAGCAGATGCAGGTCTTAAAGGTGAGGTACTGAGTACGAATGGGTGGTATGCCTCTGACGTTAAAGGAATGCCGGGCGTAGAGCAACGGAAAAGGTAAACGATATGGTAGGTAACAAGGCCAGCCCGTAGCGAGCACGGGGAGTGGGACACATGTAAGGAGGGAGGGAGAGCACTTGACGGGCAGCAGATAAGGGATTGGGGAATACGAAGCCACGGTTAGCCTGTGAGGAACACCGCAGGAGAAGGATGGGAGGAGGTGGAGACCAATAGCAACAGCGGCTGGCCGAGACAAGCGGGACGGGCTTTTGGGGTCTTTTTCTCAAAAAAGGCCACTGCCACCACCTTTCCAGCCGTCCAATCCACCGCACCCCCTCCCATCCCATGGCCAGACCGCTACGCCCTGAGCAGCGGCCGTATAGCACCGGGGACTACGGTCGAGGCGAGGCTCGAAGATAACGGCCGCAGCCTCGGGAAGTGAGGGGTGGAATTATCAAGCAAAACGTGGGGGAGCCGGCCAAACAAGCACACGACATGTCCCCTCTAACGGAGCATACCAACGAGTCGTCCCGAGCGGCATTATGGTCAACTGCTGAATTCCGGCGCCCAGGGGCATGGAAGGGCATGGGATGAAAATCAGAACTCAGGCCGCCCCTCCCCGGTAGACGATAATGCATTACCCGTAGTGGACTGGATTGCACAGCCCAGTCCCCTTGGTCTGGGTGTCTTTGACATACCCCCCGCAGCTACATGACGCCCAAAGACAAGACACAGATACGGCCCACCCGCGCTGCCCCAGCGAGCAGTGCAGCGCGATTACGTCAAGGATCAAGTGCGGTGGCAAAAAACAACAATAGCACAGAGGCCGTGCGCTGCATAAGGACAACGGTATGCTACGCAGCAGCTTTGCCCGAAACCAGCTGTCACCCTTGAAAAAGGGGCAACAATGCCACGCTCGCACGGTCGCGGGCGCCACCCGGCAGCCCGGTACGGAGGGAAAAAGGTAGGGGGAGGGAATTGCCGTATCGAGCAGTAGCAGGCAAGGGAAAGGCGGCTAGCTTATTCAAGCGATAGCCAAGCCTGGAGATTCGATGCTTACCGTGCAGAATGGCGATTAAGCAGGAGATGCGCAGAGTCGAGATGCGAGTGGGGCGATGGGCCAGGAGGAATCCAGCGGGAGGCGGGGATCAAGCGCAAGACCGGACGGCAGACTAGGACAGCTATACGGTTGGCCGGCAGCCAGGGGCACAAACCTCCAAAAGAGCGAGCAGTTAGGGTATGGCTACGTGTGCCACGGGTGCGTGCTTGTAAAACTTGCAAGGAGAAGCCAGGGCAAAGACGCAGCGCTGGGTTAGGCTGACGCCGAAGAATTGAACAGACAGGAGGCCGGAGATTAGCGATAGGAGAGCCTGGGGGACAGCTATCTATAAGGGCCGGAGAAAACGCCAGGTGCCAAAGAACGGAGTGCCCGAGAAAGATGGGCTGATATGGGTAGGCACGTGCCGTCGGGGGATGGTGGGGCGAGGGCAGAAACCACCGCATGGGGCCTTTCCAATGGGGGTGGATAGTGCGGACGAGACTGGTGCCACGGTAGTGTCGGGAGTCGGGCGCGGCGCAGAGGCTGCGTGGTGCGATGGGGCCAAGCTGAAAAGGGGGGCCAAGTGCAAGGGGCCGGGTGCCAAACCACCCTTCGTCACAGAACGGTGGCAAGTGGGACAAGTGATCGGCCCGCCAAACAAGTACCCGCGCGAGCTGTGGCAAGGGAATGGTGCGAGGAGTCCTGCCCGGCGATCTCAGCCCATAACCCTGCCGCACGCCGTGTGGTTACGGCCGGCAGGCCTGGGGCGTCGGCAATGCCGGTGGGAGATAAGGCGCACTTTCCCACTACAGCCGGAGGCGCGTACACTGGCCAGACGCGGAACTGGTGGTGTGAGAGGCTGGCCAAGGCGGTGGGCACAGGTGGCTAGGGGCGAGGCTGCTGCCACTAAAGGGGAGGGGTGGGAAGCGCCATGGTGAGCTAGCGGGCGGCTATGGACCAGTGTCGGCCTATGGAATTGGCGGGAACCCGTGGCTCACAACATGGCGTGATTGGTCATGGTGTGGCCGCTAGAGAATGATTGGGCCATTCAGGGGGGGGTTGCGCTCATCCATGGTTTGGGTGCAGGGCTTGGAGGGCCTGTGCTTGGCCCCAAGGGTTGGCAGCGGACGCTCTCCTCTTACCTGCAAGCGAATGGCTGCTGCCAATGCTGGCTGAGCTCTAGCTCAAGGGTGTTCAGTCAAGCTGCTACTGGTCTCTCGCCAATAGGATGTTCGTCAAGGAAGCAGCTGGCAACTATCCAAACAAGCGATCTGCTAGGGCTGGTAGCGCTCTATACAATGGACACGCCAACATACAGTGGCTAGAATCAGTGCCACGGTAAGTCGGTATAGGGGATCGCAAGTGTTTACCACAGAATCGACTGCCCAATACTGTCAGTAGAGCCAGGGCGGAAGATATCGGTATGTACATGGTGATGCGTCGCCAGAAAACTGCGGGTGCACCAGTTAGCAGTGCCTCAACCCCACTTTCATACAGCCCATGGCAGCGCCAATACGGGCGTATAGGTACCCCACTCGAACCGCCTATACGCTCAGCCACCTCCAGATCCCATGCTCGGCATTAGCCTGAGGCCACAGGGCCAAAGTGGGTGTTCCAAGTGCATGGGGATCACCACCACAGAGGATTCCAGGTCTCACTTGGCCTGACATCACCTGCCGACCGCGACCGGTCGGGTACGCTGTTTGGCTTGGCACAGGCCATAAGCACTCGGAGGGTCGATGGGGGCGATATGCGCGTCAGATCCGAACTATGAATGGCGACCCCGTACTGCCAAAGGGGCCCAAGGTTTCGACAGTCGGCTCCAGTAGTATCCTGGCGAAGTGTACATGAATATCGGCTGTTGACACAGTGCATGCGGCCGGGGAGGCTGTCATTCAGGTGTCAAGTCCTGCAGAGTTCCCTGCGGATGATAATGTAGCGTAAGCACCATCCTCCCTACGCGTCAGGGGCAGGTCTGGAGGCTATAACCTAAGCGTGGTTTACGACGACTGTAGCCTTTTACGCGGTGCATGGCCAGGAAACGGGGCTACTAGACTGGCGCCAAATGCAAGCTCAGCTCCACTATCGCTATCGTTCCATCATCTCTCCGTCCTTATACGCCCATCTTCTTGTGGCCAAACGCCTAGTACAGTGATGTGGGATCGTCCCCGCCCTCTCTAGCAGCGTCCCCAGAATGAGCTGATCCAAACCATTGGCCACGAGAGCACCGTGACCGCCGGCGTTTTTCATAAGGATAGTACCATCCGCCCCCCCTCTCTCTCCCCCTACGCCTAACCGTCACACAAAATCTAATGGGCCACACCATTGCTCCCAACAGCTGGTTTGTTTTTTTGGTACTCCGCTCGACACTCCGTCCATCTGAGCTTGTGGTAGGGTGACTTGACCACCGAGTTGGTGCCGCCCTCTATACGCTTTGAAATGTCCGATGTCACGCCCCCCCCCACAGTCCGACCTTTTATGATGGCCCAGCTAGGCACCCTGCCAGACAGGATCAGTTAAGGACAGGGGTTGATGGATAAAATTTTACGAAGACAAAAGCCATTGAACGTTGCTTTGGGGGCCTCTAGACGCGGAAATTAACCCAACAGGCGATGGCCATACCATCGCTGCACCGCTATGTATGGCAGTGCTCGATAAGGTCGTGTCGGATCCACGCCAAAGGTCAGATCGGTAAGTGGTGGTGTTGCCGATTTCACCCGGGTGGCGCTCCTCAATTAATACTCGCAGGGCCTAGCGCCTTGGCCGATGACAGCGACTGTCGTTGTCCAAAAGGCGGTTGGCTGATAATCTTCCCCGCCAAGGCCACCAAGGACCTGGTGGCACCAATCTTATAACCAACTATCCGCCACCCTCTCGTGAACGCTGCGAATTTATGCGAGCTGCCCCTTGGCACAGACCTAGGTACGGCCATGGATATGGTTCACCAACACCATTGCCGAGTAATAGCAACGTTTCCTCGACTCTACACACATCAACCTAAATGATCAGCACCACCCTGAGAAACTAAGCCTTAATGACACAAGTACCCCCATTTTGGTGTTTCCTGGAATCCTAAACATGCTATCAGCGATTCTGTTTCGAAATTGTTGCAGGCCGCCCTCTTCTGGCTAATGGTGTCCGTCTCAGCAGCTATCCTGGCGAACATCCCAACAACTTGACCAACGTCGTAAGCAGGTCTTACGCAGTCAAGCTCGCGACCAGGAGTGGTGGGCCCGGGCCTTCGACCTCATCAATGGCTCATAGCAAAATTTGCAATGTTGCCAACCTACTTTAGGTCGTCACTGTCAACAGTTTTCAGCCTTTTTCCGATATTTTACAAGTTAACAAATAAACTCCAACCTAGGGTATCCCACTTGTCATTGTTGCGGTTAACTATAGGACCGAAACGACGTGCCAACCTGTAGTCGTATGGGATCAGGTTCTTGGTTCATATTATGGCGATGAAGTTACATAAGGAGAGTACAGGTGGGTGACGAGAGGATATTGGAAGATGTTCACACTGGGATAGCAAACTAGGAAGAAGCGGCGAGAAAAGGCTGGAACAGATACAAACCAACAGAAAAGCGACGTGAAATAGTACGTCTCAAGCCAGTACTGATTGATCTCCCGAGAAGCTTTAGCACTAAACCGGCAAGGCTGTACTTAACAATACTACTCGTCAAACACTGCGAGCAACATCGGAAAGGAGTACAAGGGTTAATGTACAGCGAAGAGCAACGCACGGTGGCCAGTTCGGGTCTAGAAAATAAAGTCACGTCATCACACCCGTGCCCGTTTATGGTAGGTGCGAAAGCGACTTCAAACCTATTGCTGGTTGCTAGGCGGTTGCGCCCTGTATTGTGCGGTACCCGACGACAACTCAGGCCTAGAAGTACCGTAGCTTTCAAGATTGCTAGGATATGAGCGAGGCAACTAATAAAGAGAGAAATGAGTTTATATATATCAGAGCGATAGATGGGAGCGGCGGAGATCACAGGGGCCCAATGGCGGCAGAAAGGCACCAAAAGCTGGCTGGCCTTAAGGTTCATAGGTTTAAAATCACATACTTCGTTAAAATCCGTACGTATTGGGTGAACACCATGAGTCCAACCCGGTACCAATTCGAAAGATAATAGACGAAAGCCTTAACTGCTCGGGTTAGGTAGGTGCTACACCAACTTAAACGAGGTACTGTTACCTTGTCCGTGGATAGGGAAGGGGGGTTGAGAAGGTGCTGCTGTAACGCTAACATCTCTAGGGGGACTGCCCGATGCTACAGATCGGTCGCATGAGTTATAGTAGCATTGATAGAAACCGCGGGACTATCTGAAGAGAGCGAGATGCGGGAGATGGGTAGTAGGGTAATCGTGAGGTGGGTATTTGACTGGTGCACTTCAATTGGTTTATAAGTTTAGTGAGCGACTGTGTGGTTTAATATAGATGAGTGCCCATTATGTCCGACGATGCTGGTGAACATTGCAGTTTATACTAAATTCAATACTGCCCTCCTACCTGTAGATAATGGAAACCTCTGGAAGAATTGTGGACACTGCAGGCAGATTCTTGTCCTTACTTCCCTCCGGAGAATTACGGGTAGAATAAGGACTAACGCTAACGAATACTGAGAACAAGATAAAATGTAAGCGATGGCTATCGGCGTGGGCTTCCTGATAAGCTCTCATTAGTCCCACATCAACCAGGGGCTTGAAACTATGGGCTTGTACGGGACTCGTCCTTTTAGGTCATTTAAGGATGCCTGGAATATATCTATCCCATCACTAGAGCGCTGTGCCTAGGGATTGGTGCTGTCATTTCGGTGGAAAAAGGAAGCGGCCTGCCACATCACTGTTGACGACGGTATCCAGCATACAGTTGTTAGACCATGGGAGGTTCAGGACGAAACTGGCCATAAAACCTACCCACCTGCGGCCCTGGTCGCCAATTGGGTATACCATATAGCTGCCATCGTTGTGGCTGTGTATGGTGACGGTGGGAGATTCGTATGTTAGGACAGTCGCCACACTGGCCCACCGGGTTTATGCTACTGCAGAATCTAAACCTGGTTTCTGTTGAGAGCATCAGCACGATCCAATAAATATCAGAAACTGGAGTGCTCCTTCTGGAACCCCATGGACCGTACAAAACACCAGCAGACCACCTGCAGGCGGTGAGCTTGACA
>JANBPT010001107.1:0-14492 GCA_027575765.1 Tieghemiomyces parasiticus | reverse complement strand
CTTAGGTTTCATCTGAAACACTGTGATCTGAGACCTCCCGCTTAAAATTCTCAAAATAATTGGAGGCACCTGTATATATAATTTCAACACGCCGACTCTTTAGCCCTCTCCCGCTCTATAGCCACCACGGCCATTGACAAACAAACGTTATTTAACATAGTCGGAACCTTATTCGCATATATATTTATACATAATCCTCCGAGAGGTAACAAACTCGCGGCGCGCCTTCCTGACTTGCTGTACCCCGCCCCTTAAATTCTATTAAACCTACCTTCCAATGCCTCTTTACTTCCCCTTAGCTACCTTTCCCCCTTTTTTTTAGTTCCTCGATTTTCTCCACCGCATCTCCCCCACCATCCGGCCCCTTGTCACGCATCCATTTCATATACAACCCTGGCCCACCCACAAGCGTAGGAGCTTAATACGAGTCAGTGCCGCGGTTGCTGGCCCTCAAAAAGCGGGATAATCACGTGGGGTTGGTTTGCCTTGATATCGGCGCAGCGCAGTCTGGAAGTGTCAAGTGAAGGTTGCTGGTCGTTATTATTGTTATAGTAGTGCCTAAGTCCTGTAGGGTGGAGGAAGGAAAAGAAAAAGGTAAGCACTGCAATCCAACCAAAGCATGGGCAAGAGCGGAAGGAAGATGGTAGAATTGTTATTTGACCGGGTAGATTATCAGGGGGAGAAGGAGGAAGAGGTGAGGGGAAGAATGACAGTGAGGTAGAGGGAGGAGGGAATTGACAGTAGTACGTAATAAGGGGGGGCGGAGGGCAGGGGGCCAAGGGGCCCCCTTCTACTGCGAATGAATCCGGGGATCCGGCCGCCCAGAGATCCACCGAGATAGGGAGCCAGTGAATTAAGGTGGGAGGGGGGGGAGACTGGGAGGAAAGGGGAAACCACGAACCACTATGACTGCTGGAGCAACTTGAGCAGATCGATGCGTTCGCGGGTAGACATGACCAGTGGGTCGCCGTTATCGTTCATCCCCCCGTCCATGTTAATATCGGAACGGTCCCCGCTAAAGTGGTACTGTACAATCAAGGGCTGGGCGACCGAGTAAGACTCGACACGATGGTCGGCCACGGCGTGGATAAGCATGATATCGAGCGGATCGGTAAATTTCTCCATAACCTGGAGTAGCTTACGGGCGCCCTTCTTGCTTACGGCATAGCCGTGGGTGCAGATGGGGTTGGTCGACCGGTACAGACTCAGCTTGGCGTCCACCACCTTGCTCTGCTGCGCCTCGACGCCACTGCAGTGGCCCAGGTATACCATATCCCACGCTGGGTTATCGTTGCGCACGGCTCGCATCACCTGGGCAGTCTGCATGTGAAGGTCGAGGGAGAAGTCGATATCGTCCTCGGCGATCAGCGCGTCCTCAATGAGCGGGTCATTGGCGATACGGTGGTACACATTCATGTGGCTCAGCCAGCACGCCCGATGCGACGACGGCGTATGGTTATCGTCGGGGGCCTCCTCGGAGGTATTGGCCCGCACACGCTCGTACGAAAGGTGCAGGTAATCGGTCACCTCGTTCAGTTGCGAGATACGGTCCGGGCGGCTGTCCAGATTGATGACAAAGATCTGGCTGAACCCTAACGTCGTCGCGACCCCGGTGTTGGCCGGGAGATTGAGTGGGTGCAGCTTCCGTCGGCTCATCAAGTGGCGTGTCGTTAGCACCGAAACGAACGCCGTCGCGGAGACGGACACCAGGAGGTACAGAGCCACACGCCAGAAGGGCACCCCTAGGATGCGCTTTTGCGTCGAACGATCCAGCGGCGCGTAGTCAAAGTTCTGGAAGGCCATGACGGGGAATGCTATGCTATGATTCGAAGGGTTAAGGCGCGCTGCCGGCGAGTAAGGTCGTGCGGCGTCAGGAGGCGAGAGACCGGGCGCGACGTTAGTGTGGTTAACAAATGACCACCAGTAGGGATGGATGTGTAAAAAAAAAAAAAACAGGCAGGAGCACAATAGGAAAAGTCGAGCCACGGGTGAGGCGTTTGGCCAGTAGAAGTGGTACAGGTACCGCTCGTCGACAATAGCGGAGATGAGGATGCTAAGGCCGGGGTTAGAGGCAAAGGAGGCGGAAGGCCTGAAGAGGAGGAGCTGAAGACAAAAAGTACGTGAAGCCACCGGGTCTAGAAAAGCAGTTACGCTCAACACGGACAGGGGATAGTGCGGAGGAAAATAAGGAACCGTGCGGCATTAAGTAGGGCTTTACTGACGGAAAGTAGCAAGCATAGACTTTCCAACTGCTGGCCAATGATGCGGCATATATAAGCGTTCTACGCTATACAGATGTGGGCATAGTGTGATGGGCGGTGAGCGCCAAAAAAAAATAACCAAGCACCCCTCCCCTCCTCCCCCAATTTCACACCACCGTCCCTATCCAGTGTAGGGCCCAGGCCTTGGGGATCGAGAGGGGATGGGAGCAGGCGAGGCAAAACGGCGAAAGGGAGGTTTTTACGCCATCCATACAGACCAGTCGTTGCTCTTCCTCTTTATCCGACAGCGAATGAGAAGGAGATGGACTGGTGATAGGATCGGCACGTCGAGGTGTGTATAGTGTGCGTGAGCCCTACTCCTGTGAAGCAGGCAGCGGGCCATCAAGAGCGGCCGGCAGAAACGAATCATTGTGAGATGGGGGACAGACCGCGGATCACCACCCCTCCTCCCCAGCCCGTCGAGTGAACGGGCATTCGTGGGGTCCCATAACTGACCTCCTCCCCCCGCTGCCTTTCCGTGAAATGGATAATGGGCTCCAGCGTTCATCAATGGGGTCCCGCATACCCTACTTCGAACCTGCGGGGCCCTGGCTCCCACCTGGTTGTTGCTGGGATATTAAAATGAAAGCTAGGGAAAGGGGAGTCGGCGGAGTTCGTTTGATATTGCTTTCATTTTTTAATGAAAAGGCATTTTTGCAGAGACGCAGCGTGAACTTGGGGCCACTAGCCATGAGTCCGCCGCCCCAGACAAGAGAGCGAATGAACCTGCTGATTGCTCCTTATTTCTTGGCTAGTAGATCCCTGCCAAGGTGCCTCACCCTCCCTTCCCTCGCCACATCGTCTCCGCTACCTACAGCCGCTGACATCTACTCTTCGTCTCGGCTGTAAGGGCGGCTGTATGTCATAAGAAGAGAGGTAGATAAAAAGTGACTAGGCATCGTGTACAGTTGGTCGTAAGAAGGCTATTAAGGACGGTGGTGCAGCCTCGACAGGAAGGAAACCTGCAGCAACGCTAGCTCACCGTCATTCAGGGTGTGAGTGTGGGGGAGGGAGTGGGCCGAGGAGAGCAGTAATGGATAGGAAGTACCCTCAGGCAGCAAGGGGACATCCCGTTGGTGCGGAGTCAAAATATAACCAACACGGAGGGTGCCAGGTTTTTGTTAAGAGTAAAGCACATTATAACTTTGTGCCCCGTGGGTGTGCACGAATAGGCGCAATGGTCCCAGCTAATAGTCGGGTACCCAAAATTATTTAATATCTACATGAAGAAAAAGACCAGCAGCGCCGGTAGAGTTGACGGGCTCCGCAATGTCATGGCAAACTGCTTAATGTGCCAGCTAGAGTCTAAAAGGGACTTGGTCGTTTCATAAATTCAATTTTAGTATGCAGTAAACTACACTGATATTGTTGGCCCAAATTGCCAGCTACTTTTCCTGCATGTAGCTGTCCATTTCAGCATCCAAGTCCTCTTTAGACGGGGCCGGACGGCGCTCTGAAGTACGAGCACCACTACCGCTGCGGCCGGATCGGTCCTGGCGCAGGTCACCTGTGGTGACACCGGGGGCTGACCGACGGGATAGATCGGCCGAACGTAGAGCAGGAGCGGTAGCCATGTCGGGCAGGGGCGCCGCGCCCAGCCGCGAAAATACCGAGGAGGCCCCGGTGATGGAAACGTGCGAGAGACGTGGTTGGGATTTGACAGAGCCCACATAGGGACGGATATGAATTGAACGGCCTAGCGGGAAATGTAAAAAAAATAGAGACGATACGCGAGGTTAGGATTGGGGCCTCTGGCAACAGGCGTAGCCATGTACACCCTGCGCTTGGGGAGGAGAGGGGGAGGGAGAGAGGTCAGAGATTCTTGTTTGGGAGGAACCCCCTCCCCCGAGAAAAAAGTGTACTCCGCTCGCGACACTTACTGGAGATACCGTGAACTCGCTCGCCATCCAGCGTGGTCAGTGCTTGCTGGGCGTCCTGGGCGGTCATGAACTCCACAATAGCTTGGCCCGTACTACGCCCTTCGAGGTCAAACTGCATGACGATCTTTTTCACAGGGCCAATTTGACGGAACTCCTGAGCGACGTCTTCCTCCTGGGCCGACCGGTTTAGGTTATCCACAAAAACCATCGTGGTCTGCGTCACCGCCGTTGCCTCGTCGCCGCTCGGCGCTGGCATGGGGCCCGCGGTTAGGAACGGGTTGTCAATGACGGGGGCAGAGGGCTGGGGCGCATGGCGGTTGCGGCCGCGGCCACCGCGACGGTTGTTAGACCGGCCCTCTTCGGGCGAAGCCGAATGGTCCGCCAGCACCACCCGTCGAGATGTACCGACATCATCTCCTTCGTAGAGATCGTGCTGCCACCGTTGATTGCGACGACCACCACTGCCGGCTGGCAAGGTATGACGCTGGCGACGGTAGGGGCTAGCGCTGTTGTTGTCGCGGTCGCGGCGACCCGATCGCGCAGCATTGTCCTCCCTGCGAGGCCGTTGGCTCTGGCGCGACCGGTGTTCCTTGGTCACAATGTCGTCTAGGGACATGGCGAGCGGGTCGGCGATGGGTGGTGCCATGGTGCCTGGGATGAGTAAGAGGGGTTGAGGAGGGTAGCGGGAATGAGAAGGAATGAGAAGGAATACAGAAGTGGCAGGATAGCGTTGTAGATGGGTGACAGGCGAGTACACGTGTAGGACACCGAGCAAGTGAGGTGACGCGATGGCTTACGGGCTGGGTAATGGGCTGAATATCTTTATGCGCTCGCTTGGCACCTATGGCGCGGTGTACCACAATTCCCAGGGCTAGCTAGCGTAGCAGTAGGGTGTGCAAACAGTGCATCGGTTGCCATCATGTATGGCACGTATTTCCATCAGCCACGTCCAGTGCTGCTTAGTTCCGACTACTGTACTGTAAACTGCCGAATTTGGCCTGACCTGGTGTGTGTGTGTTTTTTTTTCCATGGCCGCCTTTGCACGGGGCATCGCGCGTTGCAGTATGGCTGCAAGTGACCCACAGGACACTGTCTGTGACCCAGGTCTGCCAACCCTCCCACGGTTTGTCGGTGAGGGGATGTACCAGTTTACATCTGGCTGCGGTTGAAATAGCACCAAGGTTGAGGCTGTCGACCGTTGAGAGTGCACTAGCCCCCGCCTCCTATTTGATAACCAGACTAGGGGTACTGGTTATACAACACAGCCAACGTTGTTATAGGCTAGCATGGCGAATGGACACGTAGGTATTTAATGTAGAGTATAGGTGAAAAACGGCCAACAAATACAGGGCAAAAGGAGAAAAGTAAAAACAATCATGTAGATAATTAGTGCAAAAGAGCCATTACTTCGGAGGCGTTCGCGACCTGCCGTGTTTAGATGACAATGATCAGGGCGTAGATAATGGCGGGAATAACACCCAGAATCCACAAGATGACGCTGATGAGGAGCTCCAAGCCGCAGCCGCGGTGGAGGAAGACGGCCACTGGGGGTAGAATGACAGCGAGGATGATCTCGAGGATGTAGGTCAGGGTGGAGCGGGTACGACGGACGACGGGTGCCATGGTGATAGAGTGGGGTGTGGAGGAGGGAGGGGGGGTGAAGAAACAGATGAGAGTGTAATGTACAAGACCAAGGAAGGTTGCGAGGTTCGAGTAAGATGGAGGGGCAGTCAAGTACTGACGAATGTGTGTATGGGAGAGTGTGTGAGTGTCAGACTACAGGTGGGCGGGGGGAAGGATATATATACACCAAGGTTTCACACCAATGAGTTGCAGCAGGATCGAGCCAGGTGGATGCGCCAGAGTATCCCTGCACGGTTCCAGTCTCGGATAGGGGTGGTGGCAGTATGGGTTTATCGGCTGACTCGAAATGACGCGACGTCAGAGGTTGGTGGAGAGGGCGGTTCGTCCAAAAGAACACGGTGGGGTAGGGTTAAGCGCATACACAGCATACACAGCATGCGCGGGCATCGGAGGGACAGCGGTATCAGCATAGAAGATGACGTCGCAGGGCATACACAATTAGAAGAGTGGGCATCCGCACGCAGCTGTGGTGCTAGAAATGGCTTGCCTGTCTGTGGCAGAGGTGGGTTGCAGCCCTCCTCCCCCATTCGCTCAGGACTGGAGAATGGGCTAAACCAAACGACGTCACCGGGTCAAGCGCTGGTTAGGGTATGCGAGCTGACAGGTGGAGGTGGTACCGTAGTGCAGCACACCCGCCCTTTTTAGAGGGCGTCCATTCGGTGGATAGGCAACCCCGAAGGACGGGGTGATATGATGGTGTCACTTTGGGTCCGATTCCGGTGGGCGGGGGGGCGGTGTCACTTGGCCTTTTCTTACTCATGCGCTCCCAAGACCCGAGTCCGCCGCTTGGTTCCCGCCACATGGACGAACTACCTCGAGGTCGACACCACCTAATCGATGCTGTTTCCACCCCTCCGCTACCTCTATGCAGGCCGTGCAGCTGCAGACCACCTGCACGGTAGCGCACATGTCCCCTTTGGTTCTTTACCAAAGTATGTTGTGGTCGAGCCTAACCGTTACCGAGCCAGGTGGCCGCCAGAGGCGTCGAAGGCGGGGGGAGGGATTGGAAAGAGAGGATGTGCGTGGAGCGTGTAGGAGAGGCGAGGCCGCGAGGATCAGTTCTGAGGTCTCATGTGTAGGTTCTTTGCATGGTTCGGCCTGCCGGCCGCACACCCCCCGGCGGCCACTATCGTCACCAATCCCTCCTCGTCGACAATAGCGAACCCTCCCCCCTATTACCCCGCCTGAAGCGGCACGCCTATCTCTGCCTACCCACGTTTCCAAGCGCTTGGCCCCTACCCATACGGCCAAGCATCAGCCTTCTGGGGGAGGGGGTTTCCCTGCTGACGGGACAATCTAATTCCACAGACCAAGCGGGAAGCCCGGCCTGTAGTCGCCTTCCAACTGGCTCATTTTCTGCGTCAGGGCCACGACGTAACTGGTGAAGTTGTCCAAGTAGATACGGTCCTCGACAGGTCGTCCGTAATAGGCCATGGCGTTCACGGTCCGAACATGGCGGAGATCACCGCCCTCCCGGCCTGTGGTCTTGCCGGCGGGGCTGCAGACCCTTACATGTTCACAGTCATTTCACTGTGGCCTGCTGTCCATCGCGCATGCCCAGTTACACGATGATGTCAAGTGTTAGAGCAGGGTGCGCCTCGGCGTGTAAACAATCTCTGCCTTGGGAAACACGACTTTTCCTACGGGTTCTATTGTGAAACTGCCGTCACCGTTTGTCCAAGTCTCACCTCCCTAGTCAGTGGGTGGGTGGTGAGCGAGTATATATTGAGGACCTTCAAATCGCCAGGTACTGTGGCAGTGTGGGACTGCTGAATATAAACATAGATTCGGCTCCACAGTGATGGAGGCACCACCTCCCCTATTAGGGTCTATGAGGTACCCCCACGTCCTCCGTTTTGGTAAAGAAATTTAGGACGTTTCACCATCAATGAAGCCTGTTTCGATCACGGTAAACCGGGCAGTAGTGACATGACAGCTGTAGGTGGGGGGGGATCCAGCGTATATACCAAGTTGAGTTCGGGGGGGGGGTTGGGAAATGTACATTACTTGGGGGCAGTGACTAATGTCATACCTCGGTATTTTCAGAGTCAACAGTCTCACCGCATTCCCTCTGGCTCCTAGCCGGGCCGGAGGCTGTCTCCAAAGTTATGGGGTCCGTCGGGTGCATCTTAACTAGCGGTTCAATCATCCTACCGGAGTAGGCTGGTAGTAATAGGAGAGGTCGTTCTGGACGAGCCTTGTATGGTGGTAGAACTAGATCGACTGGCCTCCGTGGACACGCCTGTAAGCTCAAGCGCATTCTAGCTAGGCGACTAGGCCCCGGGCAACAATCGCGAAAGGAAACTCTGCCCTACCCTGCAGGGCGGAGTTCTTTGGACCGAGGAGGAGGAGGGATTAAAGGAGGCCTATACGATCAAGTCTGGCCCCTGGCTATTCACGCTCGATGCCTTGGTATACTGGAAAGCCTTGTGATGGCTACATTCTCTGGATGAGGGGCCGCTCGGAACTGGCCAGCCGACCGAGGGGAGCGCCGACCGACCAGATCGGGGCTGGTCAGAGTGAAGTTGCGGCAGGTTGCTCGTCTATACTTTTTCTCTTCCCCTGGGGGGGGGAGCAATGTTTCCACCGCGGGCATTCCTTGGCTTCCCCGTAACGACCCCGCAAGGGGTGCAAGTCGTTCGCTTCGTTAGTCGGCGCTAGTCCGATAAGCGTTGGTGATGCAGCGTGCGGCTTTATGGCTATGCTGGTGATTGGACAGACTGTGGAGCTGCCAGGCCCCGGTGCTGGCAGGCAGACCTGAATCTAATAGTAGATTGCCTGCCGCCAGTATGTGTGCAGCCGGGCTGTGTGCGTGTGTGTGAGGGTGAGTGCGTGTGATAGTTTCCTCTTGCCGTAGTGGCGTAGTCGAGGTCCTCGACCCGCGCGATGCCAAGTCAGCCCTGCCTTGCGGGGCTTGGCAAAATCCCCGCTCTCCCATCGGGGGGGGGGGCCTCGGTGCGTACTCCACCCAACTACACGTCATGCATCGAGCGTCATATTATGATATTATAACCAAAGTGAGATCGCCGTATCTTCCGGGCCATTTAATGCTAGTTATCTGGTCGCCACCCTCTCAGCTCCGTTACCTTATCTACCCCTGCCGTTTCGCTCACGACCACCTCTCCTCACCCGCCTGATATTCCGCTCCTGAAACCCTTCCTCTGAACAGATATCACAGGGTGTCTGCACCAATATACACCTTGCTACTTGCCAGTGCGCCGCCTCCAACCCCTTCCCCTATCATGTGCCTTCGCCTGAGACCTCTATTACTTTGCTGGTCATAGCCTTCCCTTCCTTACCACCTACCGAACCAGCCAAAAACGACCCTCAGATATCACCAACGCCTGGACCCTCCAGCGGGTACATTAGTGCCGGATTGAACCCTCCCTCCACCCATACGGATCCCTAGAGCCTTCTAACTACTTCGCATTTCGCGCTTCCTGGTCCCATTCACCGTACTATCGCCCAGGCCGCAACACCGTACTCGTCACCCGCGGCTTTCTTGCTCAAACTTATGCGAGGCGAAAGATCCCTTCCTTGTTGGCATACGCTCCCGCCCCCCCCCACGCACCCACCTACAGTGAGACAGCCTAAGCCTCACAGCCATGCTTACCGACTTTGACAACGCGTGTCTCACACGTGACCTAAATGACAGCCTCGTTTCGTACGACGGCACACGGTTTGTGGAATTCCTCGCCCTGGTGGTCGTCGCCGGCCCCGTAGCCTATCGCTCGCTATCTTGGCTGTACGACTGGGAGCGCGACCGTAAATCTTGGGTGGACCATTTCCATGACACAGCCCAGGCCATCATGTACAGCTTCATTGTGTTTGTCCTGGGTAACTACGCACGCACCTTATCATGGTGGACAGTCCTTGGCTACTTCATCGGCCTGTTTGGCTGGGCGCTGCTCGGTGAATTGCCTTTCATGAAGGTCAGCCTACCCACCTGGCGGTCATGGTCCCCCGGCGCTTGGGCCTTACATCTATTCGCCGTTGGCGCTGTGCTCACCTTGGCAGTTTTCCATTGTCTTTGGGCCTTTGAGAACAACATCTTTTGGCCGTGGTACCTCGTCGGATTGATCATTGCGACAAGTTTTATCTGGATAGGCGTGGTAATATCCATAATCGAGCGACGGGCTATCATTCCATGGCGGATCCAACGTCACCGCACTGGCCCGTCGCACTCACAGTCAGCAGGGTCGAGCCTTCCCGGGTGGTCGGGTGGAAATACGGCGGGCTTCACTACGGCCCATCCGCTGGCATCGACAGTAAACCAGTCGCCGGCAGCGACTTCCCCACACGCCCCGAATATGGCGGGCGGAATCGGCTTACCCATGGGTCCGGACTACCCCAGCCCCGCAAACGCCATTCCTCAGCAGCAGAATCCCACAGCTGGCCAACCCGAGGCAGGCCACACCCCCGGATCGGCGGCAGTTCATGGGAACAACGACAGCAGCGGTCGCCCGAACCTCACCATCAACAAGGAACCAATTTACTCGACCCACGGCTCCCCTAGCACCCAGTCGTCTGCCGGCTACAATGATGCCGACGCCGCTGCCGACCTCCAACGATCCCTGACTTCTAGCACCGGGACTACCCCCACCGCCCCCCGCACGCACCTGGTATGCTCAGGCAAACTTTACAACCGCTTGGCCTACTGGTGGCGCCTTATCGACCCGTTAGTCCACCTCCGACGTCGCCTCGCCGAACGTGACGCTGCTGGCTCGCTCGATCCCAACCTCTGCCGTTGCTTCTCCGTCCACCTCCACCACTGGCAAATTTTCTACATTCTTGCCTTCTTCACCCGATTCCCCCACACCGTCTCCCAAATTTCCGCCGGGCTTGTCCTTGGGATCTTCACTCATGGTGGGGCGGCATATGGGTTTGATTCGTTGTTGGTGGTGGACGAGACGGCCACTACTTCAGGCAAGTATCGACGTGTGTGTTTGTATTGAAAGTCATTGATACTTGATGCTTTCGCGAAGAGCCTACACGACTAACCTTGACTACTAACCTTATCCCATTACTCGTCCTCCGGCCGTTCTTGGCCCATACCACATACGCACTGCTCATCACGATTTAATCGGAAATACTAGCTTCAGGTGAGTGGGTCTAAAGATAGGAGTCCTGTTGGTAAAAAAAACCACCTTTATTACTCCACTACATCTACTCTATAAGTCCTCTGGGGCTTTACTGCCCCTCCATCTCTAGACCGTTTTGTACCTTTGCATCTATTCTCCCCCCCCCACACTATGTCCGAACCATCACCGCATATCCTCTGCATAGCGTACAAATTATCTCTCTGCCACCTTTTACCACCCTCCAACCTTGTACGATACATCTTGACACCGGCACCCCACCCTAAGAAAAAGAGATCCGATTACCCGCCCATATTCTACGAACCCCCTACATAAATGCTTCACACGCTCCCCTACAATTCCCAGTCGCTCAGGTTTCTCATCACCTGGGAATAGGGAAGGGGACTGCATTTAAACACTACCTATCGTGTAAGATTGTGCGGGTTTAACTATGGTAATCATCAAAATTCTCAACTAACAAGGTTCTCTTTTCTCATCCGTTCGCCGCTGCCTGCCTCTCCCCCACCTTCCACTATCATCTTCCCGCACTACACTTACAGGACCCGCCGGCCACCCCCAGTCGAAGAAGAATGCTTGACCTTGCTAAAAGAGTCGGAAATACCACTGCCTTATATATATATTCAAATTTTATCAAAGTCGGCTTTTAGTATAATTAGATTCAATGTTCAACGGCCCTAGTCACACGATGGAAAAAATATCACCAATCATGTCAACAGTTGACACGCAAAAATAAGAGAGCCCAATGCGGGGGTCGAACCCGCAACCTTGAGATTAAGAGTCTCACGCTCTACCGATTGAGCTAACCGGGCCTCATTTTTGTCTCTATTTTTACTAGTTAAAATTGAACAAGATTATTATTATAGATATATTTAAAACGAATTCGGATGCGGTTGGTTGACACCTCAGTGCTCTTAAATTTAGTGAGAGTTACGAGATAGCTAAAGGTAGGTAAAGTTATAGGTCTATACGGCTAGGAGTTGTGTGCAGTTGGATCAAGGTTTGGTTGGTTTTGGTGGTGAGTTATAGAAAGTTGGTGAGCACTTGGGAGCCAGCTGGTCTGGTCAATTGTTGACATGGCTGTTTCTGAAAGGTATTAGTATTACTTGTAGGATTCTGCAGTAATTAGCCTTTGTATGCTGATAGTGGGGTTTCAAGTTAGTGTTTGTTACTACTAATGGGTGGCATTTTAATATAGATGCCAGCACAAGAGCAGGTTTCTAGTAGACTAAAGGAGGATACCATTGCAAAATGCATTTGTGTTTGTGCTGGATCAGGGGTTTCAACTGTACCAACAGCCTTAACTCATTACTTAATGAGCCAGGCAGATAATTGGTATGCTGCAAGCATCATTGGTCTGTTGGGAAGGGCCTGTAGGAGGTGCTGAGGGAGGTACCCACACCACATCCAGTTGTTGTGCATTGTAGTACCAATCCCAACTAATGATGCAAAACTTTATGGATATTAGAAATTCAAAAGATCAGAATGGTATGGTGATTGACTGGGAATAAGCTGCCTTACTTAGGGCATCCACACTGGCCCCATTATTATACTAATGTTCCTGATGTGATATAAATGTCAGGAAGGATACAATATCACAATTCAACTACCAATGATGCAGGGAAAAGGCTAAGTGGTAAAGCCAACCTGCAGGGCTAAATTTGATGTGATTTTCACCCATTTTCATGTGCAGTGGGTGGACATGGCAAAGCTACCTGTGGCAGTTAATGACTGGCCATAGCATTGTTGTGTCCAGATAGTTATTTGGGCTCTGGAAGGTTCCCAAGTTAGTAGGGTACTAGAAAAGGCTACCATGATGCAACCAGGTCACCTACTAGGACCAGAGTAAAGACCTGAAGTCACGGAAAAGACAATGTTTAGATTCTACATCAGCTGATGCCACAATTTACCATGACCCCCAATGCCCTATGGTTATGTGACTTTAGGATGTTTGATTGTTTTACCCACAAGGGCCACCAGCTATTGCTCTCAACCAGGGGGTTGCCCAAAAAAATACTACCAGCTCAGCCAGAAAGCTTGTAATTAGTAAAAACTTTGCAGTCATCATAAAAGTGACCTCACCATACCTTCACACTGCCCCTTGGGCAGCACCTCTCCAAGCTTACCAATGGTTCTCATCCTCCCCACACCAGCCCAATACCAACAAGGTCAAGTTGCAGGCCTTTTGCTATGTGTAAGGGCATCAAGGTGGTACTAATAAAGAGAAAAGCTGTTAACATTAACTGATTAGGTTGTGCAAGTTAGCTTGCGCCTACTACACAACCCACTCCACAATATGTAGAACTTCACTGGCCGCACCCATCAATTGGTGAGAAAAAAGATAAAAAAGCTGCGGCACCGACTATTCCCAAGTGGTCACCCACCTTAGTACTAAATCGGCTGAACGATGCTTAACTGCGCAGATCTAACGGGATGCGGTGCTTACAACGTCATATGGCCGCAACTAATTGTGTGGAGTCCAGATGAACTTACCACTCCTGAAGATTCCTGGTGGGCAGACTCAGTTAGAGCAAGCCACTATGTTGCATTAGCACGCCTACAGCCCAGCAGATGAACCAAAGGGTGACACCAAGACATGGGAAAGCCAATACAGGTTGAGTATATGGTCAGGCCATTTCTCCCACCAATGATGGGACAATTTCCCAGGGCTTGGTCCAACACCAACTTTTTGATTAATGGTGTAACTAGAGGGTCACCAAAGTTAGGCAATCAAAACAAAAACAACTTTAGTTTAGTATCATATATATATACCCAGCACAACAGTACATCTAGGTTCTGGGAGTGTTTTTCCTGCCCTGCCTTGGGGTACCCAGTCTTTATTAAACCCGGATAATATATCTATTCTTCACAATTGTTTCCAAGTGAATAAATAATTAATGTTATATAAAAACTGAATATCGTGCTCTGATTGGTCCATTTTTTTATAAATCATCCATCCACCTCCATTACTATTGACACCTTGACTGCTCACAAGAGGTATAGCTTATGACACCCATAAATCAGGTCACCAGCCACCATTTACTGAGTGTGTTGGACCCAGCATCTTCCATGGTACCCCTGAAGACACTCATCAACTTCACCTACTTATGACATAACAATTGTGGTGATTATATACCACCACATTAGATTACCTCTGGGTAAAGTCCAAGTCTGCTATTTCAGAACCATAATGTCTGTGATAGTAGGATAACCCCTTGGTATGGTATTAGACTTGGGCCTATTACCAGCACACCAATTACATGGCAGATTCTATCAACTTGAATCCTGACCCTCCACTAAAGTTGCTCCTCCATTTTATCACCTGATTTCTTATATTTGCTCAACAGTATGCAACACCTCCCACTGCAATAAGGCCTCTCCAATTAACCCCTCCACACCTACCTATTTTTCCATTTGTGGCCACCGCATCAATATACTGAGATAATCAAGGGGATTACGAGTATCATGGTTTCGCCTACAACAGTTCGGGATCGCGAAGGGAAGGAAAAAAATACGATTACGGAATAGTCAAGAAAAAATAACGTCACCTGCAGGATTCGAACCTGCGCTCCCAAAGGGAACTGGCTTAGCAGGCCAGCGCGTTAACCACT
>JANBPT010001106.1:0-14511 GCA_027575765.1 Tieghemiomyces parasiticus | reverse complement strand
TGCCCTCGCCGCCGTGGCCGCCGCCTACCCCCACATCGTTGACGGCAGCGCTGACCACAGCGACCCCTCGGCCCCGGCCGACGCTGCCGGCCCCAACAAGGCTATCGTGGCCAACACCGTGGAGAAGGCCACCGCCACCACCAAGGCTGACGGCACCACCGAGAAGTCCATCGAGAAGAGCTCTTCGGTCTCCGCCGACGCCACCGATGCCACTGCCTCCCCCTCGCCATCCAACTCTGCCACTTCCCTGTCGGCTTTCAGTGGTATTGGCGCCATCGCCGCCCTGATCACCTACACCCAGCTATAGACGGTTGGTTATCAATTGGCTCTTTTTACGACCTAGTTTTTCTTGCTCTCCATCGACCCATCTCATGAACCCTTAATGATTCTATAAACTTACGATACTAGCTTGGCTATTGAATTGGCGGTGTAGCTGTGCCACATGTTTATCCGCCTTGATCCTGCATGGTCGAGACCAGTTGCGTCCAAACGCCGTGCTTTACCATTCATGCGATGGCGTTATCGGTAACGGTACCTCTCAAGTTATAGCCGCCCTATTCGGGGACAGCCGCCCGTGCTTTCCACTCAAATGGTAGTCCTGGCCGCCTCCAATGCCAACTAAATAAACGGGCTCAGGGACGGGCTTACACTCCACGTTGGAAATTGACGTGTGCGGCAAGCGGGCCATATCTCGAATCCGGTAGTAAATAGTGTTTTGTTGTTCTTTGACGCTCCTCCTCTCCTTGGTCCGAATCGGAAAGCCTCCACCCGTTTGCGTAACACGCCAGGGGGGGGGGTATCATATTACCGTCTGCCTGGCCGGTGCACAGGGGGCCTCTATATAGGTACATGATTTTCGCGGAGCTCGATTGTTCTCATCCCGTTCCCGTCAGCGACCTAAGTCAGTCAGAGCTCTAAAATACCGGATGGATCAATAATAACAATCATGGGAACCGGTCGAGACCATTGGTCACGACAGCACTAGGTGGCGGGAGGGAAAGTATGTAACTTTAACTAGTACAGTCGTAACACGGTTGAGTCTGTGTAGCCCTTAGAGACCAAATAGTAGTCTAATTGGTAGACACATGGCCTAGAAATAATGCATAGGAGTTCGGCCCCGGACGGTAGCCAGAAGTCGTCTTTCCCTATTAGAGTTGCCAGTACAACGATACGTTCGGTGAAAAGGGATGGGCCCCGCGAGACTGACTACTCCAAGAGAAAGCTACAGGTTCTGGCTAGCCGGCCGACCCTGAACTGAGCCAACCTATACCCTAGTCCCGTGCTGCGTGGAAATATACGGGTGTGTCTTCGGCTGCATGCCAGTTAACTTGGAGGAGGCCTTCCACTCCTCCTCCAAATGCGCCCTCATTCACTATTCCCGATCACTTCCGTTCTTTTCTCATCTCGTATCATTCTCACCGTCGAACTTCACACGCCTGCCCGTCTGTAAAAACGCGCACACCATTGACTCCCGGTGACCAGAATTGACCTTTGTACAAATCATCACTATGGATGACGGGACCTTAAGCAGTGCCAATCTAACGGGTATCGAATGGCGGTTCACCGAGTGGTTAGGGGTACGTCTGCAATACCAAGAAGGGTCCACCGCATGGGGTCGTTAGCCTAGGCAACCATCGCGAAAAAAAGAAGAACAAGAAACACGGCCGCCCAACCACGCGTCTGTTGTGACTTACCCGCTCGTCGAAACTAACCGTACAAAGGCCACCGCTCAACGTCTTATCCCCCCACATCCCGTCCGTCGCCGGACCTTCTGTCTAGGCTAACGGCGGACTCCGGGCCGATAACGTTCTAGAGTATTTTAGCCTGTCCCCGTTTTGGGACCCCACGAGCAACAATGCCGTGCTTAAGATGCAGACGCAGTTCAACGAGCTCCAGGCGGCCCAGCTCGATCTCAAGTAGGTGGACTAAACTGGACAGTCGTGGGGCAACAGTTTCTGGCCATCCTACTCGTTATAATATACAAGGGGCAACCACCGTCAGGTGCCAGAATCTCGAGGGCGTATAGTAATACTCCGCACACTTATTGGCTCCCCGTTCCTTCATGACTTACAGAAAAATGACCGGCGTCGAGTTTGCTGTGGTCCATGAGCGGTGGCCCACCCTATTTATCATCCGCAAACAGCGGCGGCGGAGTCCCAACGAAGGTACGTTTACAAATTGCTCAGGTGTAGTCCTCCCGATTGAAAAAATGTACTGGGAAGATTCAGCCCACTAATCGGAGCGTGGCGCCCCTGGCCGTCCATGGGCCCATCTAGCGGTTACACCCTAACCTCCCCCACGAATGATTGTTTATACCTCACCAACCCGTTGAATCACCTTAAGTTATCCCGCTGGCCACCTATTACATTCTCAACGGCAATATCTACCAGTCTCCCGATCTGTACTCGGTAGTCTCCAACCGCCTGGTAAGTTTCGTGCCGCTCAACATCTACCTAGCTTACCAGCAGATGTGCCCAGCCAGCCCAACTCACCCTTCTCCGCCTCCCCCATACAACCCACACCACGATCGCCCCCTGCTCGGATACAGCTTATTTCGCTGCACCACCTCTCCCAGGCCTTCGATGAGACGTATCGTCACGCGAGATTCCACCCATCGGAACACTACAGTTGGAAAGACTGCACGATGGAGCCGGCTCCCAAGCCCGATGCGACCGAGACGGACGACGACCCTTTTACCGATCCACGTCTGCTGCATAACCCAGACTACAACCAATTTCGCAGCTCTTTCCGGGAGAGCCTGATGACGGCAACGACGAAGCTAGACGCTATTCGTAGACGGATCGAGCAGGCCGGGCCAGCGGCAGCAGCGACAACGATGACGGCCGTATCTTCGTCAGCGGCTAAGTTGGCTGACAAGAATCCGGCAGCGTCGGTCGGTACCACCCCAAAACCCAGTACACCCCTCGTAAGTCACCTGAATAGAAACCAATCTCCTCCCGTCGCAACTAAGCGGTTGGATAATAAGTAATTATAGTCCTATTCATAGCCGGGCCCCGGGGCTTACTTTCTTTATATATATATGCATTTTCCCTACACACTGCCCGGCTTTACCTCGAGCTAATTAGCTTTCCGCTCAAGTCGCCACTCCGAAGACTGGTAAGTGCATGGCCTGGACCGTAATACGCCCATCGTTTGATACCCCCTAGCCCGATGTGTGCTATTGACTGACAGAGCTGTACAATAGCCGCTAAGCTTGTCTGTTGGCTAACGCTGAGCTCTCGACCCGGCCTCCAATCCGCACCATTCCAGATCCCACTTTAAAGCGTAAAAAGAAACTGGATGCCGACAGCGTCTCCCAGCAGACCGGCTCGGTCCAGAAAAAGCGTAAGAAGGCATCTGTATCGGCCAAACCGCCCATTACCCTGAATCAAGGTTGAGGGGGGGGGGAAGGCAGAATCTACAGGGAAAGCATCATCGTCATCATCAGGGCCCAAATTCCACCGCCAGCTACCGTGTAGAAGCTTCATTCATGTATGTGTGCGTGTTTGGCATAGTAGCAGCATCGGCTGGTATGCTCCTGGTTTAACTGTCACACTCAGGCAGCCCAGCCATGAAAACTAGATTATAGGCCACTCGAGAGCTTTGTGGTCGCCCTAAATCTAGGAGGAGCTCAAGTATATATAAAATGTCACGAGAAGGAAAGTATATTGAAAAGGCAAAGCTTTCCGATTTATAATCGGCCACAATTCTTGATGTCAGCTTGTTTGTTGTTGACTGAAGTCAGTGCGATAAGGTCATTCTGAGTCCTGCTGGTCCATTGTCTCCCTATCTCTAAGCTCTCGCTCATATTCCTCCTCAATTTCTCTGTCGATCTCATCCATGGAACGCAGGGCCTGGTGCCGAGCGGTGGTTGAATCAGGTCCTACAGCGTCCAATGCGTCCCGAAGCAGACCAAAGTCGTGGTTCTCTAGCCGGGCCTGTTCGGCATCCGGAAAGAACTGGACCGGAGTATTGTCCAGCTTCTGACCTTGGGCCAGTAAATTCTTGTTGATCAGCAACCCCAACTCGGAACCGCCCGACTGGTTAAAGATTTTGTGGTTGGCGTGCAGCGCAATGCAGCGCTCCGCATCAGGTAGGATCATGAGCCTAGGACTCAGGGTGATAATGTGGTCCCTGACGTTCTGGGCTGCCTTGGTGGCGGTAAATTTGGAGGCACAGTCCGCGATCGGGTGGGCCAAGCGGTTCATGGTGGGCCCGTCTCGGAAATACGAGAGCTCTCTAGGATTTATGGCCATTTCGCTAAGGAGAAGGTAGGCCAGGATAGCCAAGGTGGCATCAATGTTAAGATTGCCATCCAGGTTGGCGTCCGCATTCATATCAACATCGCTGTTCCCGTCCTCAGAGGCAGCACTCGCGTTGTCTAGGAAGGGAGCCTCGACTGGAAGGGCTCCTTCGTCGCCAATGGAAGCAGCCTCGGCCATGTTCACGTCGCTAAGGTCGTCGTTGGAGGTAGCCTCGGACGTCGTGACTGATCCGTTCTCCGTGCTCCCGGGTATGTACCCTGCGTTGTTGAGGAAATAGTCCAGGTCATCGAACTGACGGTGGATGGCGAAGATGTTCACGATGGCGATGTCGGTGGCCAAAAAGTCCGACTGAGGACAGTCGTAGAGGGTGTTGAGATTATAATGGACTCGGGCGCTCTCGTAGAGATCCGCCGTACGGGGCGTGCGCTGGTTGAGGAGGGATTTCATAAACTCCGACGAGTGACAGTAGTTAAGCAGTCGGTCGCGGAGGGCAAGGACCAGATCAACATCACCCTCGGCCGCGAGGGCCAACAGGGGCGAGAGTGCGTACTTTTGGCGCAAGGTAAGCGTAGTGAAATTTATCACCCCGTAATTGCTGGCCATGGCCGCTTCTTCGGCTAAGGTGGGTGGGATCGTGGCAGACACCGCTGCGTTGGGCGCATGACCGTATTGCGCGACGATGTTAAGTATGCTATGGTCCTCTGGGCTTCCGTAAAAGAGGTAGTTGAGGTCGTACTCAAGCGAGAAGGCCTCCAAGACAGATTCTTTCTGCTGCGCCGTGAGCTGATCATATTCGAGAGAGTAGCGGGCCGCCCGAGTGAGTTTCAATTTGTTCTGCGGAGCAGAGACGTCGTTGGAAAAAAGGGTATCGGGATGTAAATATGGGTGGTTAGATAGGGAATTGAGTCAGAATCGACTGTCCGTCACTCCCCAAAGTCCCCAACGAAGACGTATCGGCCCTCAGGCGGAATGGGAAGCGATGTATATCTATTGTAGATATGCTATGACCATAGATTATTTAACCAGCTGAACTTACCAGAATTTGGCTGATACACTCGTCGGTCACCGCAAGTGCGCGAATGAAGCGCGAGACCTCGAGAAATCGGGGCATAGTATCGTCGTGAGTCATGCGCATGATTTCCAATTGGATTTCCACTGGGCAGGCATTGAAGGGGCCGGCAGTGGGTCGAGCCGGGGGCAGACTCGCAAGGTCGATACTGTGGGGGTAACCCTCAGACAGGCCCATAGAGTCGTTATCGTGGGGACGGTCCGCGGGCTGGGACTGGGTGCTAGCCTGGACAGCAGTACCAGCCGCCAGAAGCCCAATGAAGGCGAGGTGGATACGCATGGTTGGGATGGAAAGAATAATAGGGAGGGCGACTAAGTTTTGATGGAATTGAGACAAGACCAAGTGGGGCCGACTTGGTGAAGCAGCCTCTAGCGTTTAAATATTTGGTTGGGTACTTGCTTGGCGGGTGTGCTGGGCTAAAAATGGAGAAGGAAGATCGAACCTTTATATCATCGGTTGTAACCTTGTAATTCTACACGGCTGGGGCTGGGAAAGGAGCCCGACTTTGTCTTTCCAAGGATATCGTCAGGCGCCACAGTTCCTCCTCCCCTCCGTTGAATCAGCTGCAGCAGGGGATGAGGGACAAGGCAGCGCTGGGAATCCCAATCAGGGTCTTGTACTATCCTCTGACAGACGGGCCAGTTGAAATGTAATTCTGGTTGACGGATAAAAATAAGAGCGAGTGCACTTCTTTTACACCCCATTCACCAGCTATGATTTAGCATCTCTTTATTTTTGAAGCGTTTCAGGTCGCCAACGCCAGGCCCTTCCGCCCACATCCACCGCTTCTGTGCAGGGACGAAGTGAAGAGGAAGAATGGCCTTCCGAATGAGCAATCCCTGAACCAAGGTGTAACCGTTCCTTCACACTGCAGACTTTATCCCACATGCTATTCTACCACCTAAAAATATCTCTGGCCGGAAAACCACTGCCCCGTTGATAGAGGAGTCGTTACACTTGGTATGAATTTAGATATACCTGTCTAATCAGAGCATCAATGACCCGCGCAGATTCGGCCAGAGAGCTACGTTGCTCGACCGCCACTTCAATGTACGCCGGCTTATCACTGTTGGGGCCGTGACCCTGGTCCTGCAAGGCGGTCGCTTGAACGATACTCGGGAGGCACGGCAGGCAGGATATGGTCTGAAATCATTTTGATTTCGGCGGTCAAGCGGGTTGGTTGAGGCGCCAGTGGCTGATCGGAATGGGGTTACAGGGGGTACGAAGGGAAAATGTGTGTACACGCGGATATAATACGCACACCGCGACCTACCAGTAGAGGTCGATAAAGGTAGCCAGGTGGAGGGGACGTAGTGCAGGCCATAATTCTTCGTCTGCTTTTACTGGTCAAAGTGGATGCCTTGGTGTAGGACGAAATCAGCCTCGTACAGCGGGGTTAAGTGTCGTCGGTTACATGCCATGTCCTCCTCCCATTGTCAGGTCGGTGCAGCAAAACCATCGGCAGTCTATTAACAGACTCAGTGGTAAGTAGGCGAAAAAGCCACGACGGTGTGATGCGAGGGTGGCATTAGCATGCGCTATAATGTTTCTCAGTCGAGTCTACCACCACTGGACAGCCTGGCGCCTTAGAATATTCTATGGTCTCTATTCCATCATTCGCTGCAAAGTCCCCCCTCTCCTCTACGAATTAGCTGCCTCCCATTGGTTGTACTGGCCAGGCTGAGCGTGTGGACCCTATACTTGGTCGAGTGTGAGGGTCGTACAGGTGGGGGTTTGAAAAATAAAAAAAAAGTTAAGTTGCCGAAGCTCCCTAGCAGTGGGGTGACCTGGGTTGTGAGGAATCCGATGCCGTTGGTTGCACCTGCACATTTGCTAGCGGGTCGTTTGATATCGCGACCCGGGGTAGCTCTGCAATCAACGCCCATTACTTTCCTTACGCGCTGTTCGCGTCGCGCCTCAGACAACTGCAAACGACTCGAACCGTATCAAGTAACCCGTCCAAGGCTCGCAACTTCATGTGCCCTGGTCGCGGATTCTTTTCCGCCCGTCGCCTCGCTTTTTGCTACGTCCCGGTACCCACCCGTCCGCTTCGCGTGAATTGGCGGTCTTCGTCGTCGTTCATTTTTACTCACTCTATCCACAGTCGCACACATCCGATAGCTATGGCCGCTTGCGCATCCACCACGGCCGAGCGTAGCGACCAAGGAGTCATCGATGACGTTCCGGCGAGTCTTACCCTGGTCCCGTCACGCAAGCTGGGCGGCTTTGAGTTCTACGAGAAGGTGCTCAAACGGTCGCGGTACTTCCTAGCGCCGATGGTGGACCAGTCCGAGTTGGCCTGGCGAATCCTGTCACGGCGCTACGGGGCCGAGGTGTGTTACACACCTATGATTCACGCGCGGCTGTTCAGCGAGACGCACAACAAGACCTACTTTGCCGAACAGTGGCAGACTAATGCCACCGACCGGCCGCTGATCGCCCAGTTCTGCGCCAACGACCCCAATTTTCTACTCCAGGCCGCCTTGCGCATCCAGGACCAGTGCGACGCGGTCGACTTAAACCTGGGGTGCCCGCAGGGGATCGCCCAGAAGGGCCATTACGGCTCGTTCCTCATGGAGGAATGGGACCTGGTGGCGCGAATGGTCAATAACCTGCACACCCATTTGGACGTGCCGGTCACTTGTAAGATCCGCGTATTCCCAGAGGTGGAGCGCACCGTAGCCTACGCGCGCATGCTGGAGGCCGCCGGGTGCCAGCTCCTCACCGTACACGGTCGGCTCCGCGAACAACGCGGCCATAAGACCGGCCTGGCCGACTGGGAAAAGATCCGGCGGGTCCGTGAGGCCGTCAGTATCCCCGTGGTGGCTAACGGGAACATTTTATACCCGGAAGACATGGAGGCCTGCATCAAACAGACCGGTGTCGTCGGCGTCATGTCGGCTGAGGGCAACCTGTACAACCCAGCTCTGTTCGCCGGGCGCTACCTGCCGTCCTACGAGCTGGCTGGCGAGTACATGGCCATTTGCCGCGAGACTCCCACTGCCCTCGCCTACATACGGGCCCACCTCTTCAAATTGTTCAGGCCCAGCCTACCGCTACACACTGATCTCCGCGATCGACTAGCCAAGGCCCGCACCCATGAGGAGATGGAGAGCATGGTCCAGGATTTGACCACTCGACTCAAGGTTAGTACCAAGGGCTGTACATGTATATTGGGCGTTGGTCGGTATGTGGGACTCCTTGACCGGATCGTGCTGTTGACTGTTGGTGTTGTCCCCTCCCTCCTCTCGCGTGGACTCGCTTATACCATTGCTGAAAGCTAGCCCAAAGCTGACCGTGTTTCTTCTCACCATTTGATTGCTTCACGTACCCTCCGCCCAGGCCGAAGCCGAGCTGGCCCCGCCGTTTAACATCAACCTAGCGCCTAAAGACGCCGACGGGTTTTACATCCTACCCCACTGGATCGCCCAGCCGTACATCCGGCCCCCGTTCGACCCCAAGACTAGTACGAAAAAGCGCCCAGTTCCCGTCCCGGTTCCGCGACCCACCGGTAGCACAGCCGTGGGCCCAGGTCCTGTGACCACGGCTACAGCGACACCACCGGCGTTTGTCGAACCCACGCCTTCATCTTTGGTTGTCACGCCCACCGCCGGCCCTTCGCCCGAAACCCTCGCAGGTAAGTCCTACACGCCTGTGATCCCGTGACTGGTTATGCTGTTGGAGATCGGGCAGGGCCCAATCCCGCGCCATGACGTCGTCCACGCTGATGAATCAATCCTACCGAGGCCGTTAGAATTAGGTTCGGTTCTGCCAAGTTTACCAGTGTGCGTCACTAACTATACTCCTACACGATACGGTCTCCACTGTCGATTCCCAACAATTCCGCATAACGGAACTTTTTTCCAGTTGTCGACCCAGCTACCGCTGCCACCAACTCCCGTAAGCGCCAAAAAATGGACGCCAACGGTGTCCCTGCTCTCTTCAATGGAACAGTGTCGGACTCGGTGGTCGTGCCCAGCCCATCCGCCTTGTCGGCTAGCGACGCCAAGGCCGCACGCCGCAACAAGCTCAAATGCCGGCACTGCGGGAACGTCAAATCCGTACGCTGCCCGCACCACCGCTGTAAGCGATGCTGCCGGGAGCACGACCTCCGATCGTCGCCGGTCGCCGACAGTACGGCCACGGATTCTGACGCCATTTGTGAAATACACCGCTCCAAGGGCCCTCCTGCCCCTTGAACTACTATCCCTACTACCACAGCGACTGAATCTCCATGAGCTGCTCGACCGCACTCCATCATGCTCCAGAGCCCAGCGCCTGCCTGTTAATCGTAGCAGGGCGGACGAGGGATTTGCGTGGTGATGTAGTAATAGAGGGCTGGGTTTTTTATATATAGAAGGTTCGCTCGATAACTAATGATATCACGTCCATTTGTATCGCATAGACCTTGCAGGGCATAGCATGTCAACTCGCGGGATAACTACAGGAAAAAGGGATTGACTATGGCATGCGAGCACCTACCGCTTGAAGCGTCCACGGCACCGTCGGGTAAAATAAATAAGCAAGCAAATAAAATAACGCATAAAGAAGAAGCCAATGGCTCTAGGTACCCCCTTCATTAGGGTGAAGCTGCCGTAGTTTTAGCAGTGGTTATTGCGGCCGAAAACAAATCTGTCGTCAATTGTGCTTTCACCTCCACCCAGCCGTTATCCTTGCGCAAGAGAATGGTCGGATAACCGCCACGCTCGTGTTTTTGGCAGAACTCATCCTTAACCGTGCCAGTTTCGTCCATCAGACATTCAGTCTGACCGTACGTGTAATTATTCGAGGTGTCTCGGACAAACTTCTGCCAGGTCTCTAGATGCAGCGCGCTGTTGGAGCAGGGCTTCCGATAAATGGTCCACAACTGTGTCTTGGTGCCAACGTTTCGGTCAAAGAATGCCTGGTAGTTGTTGACGTTAATATGTTCTACGCCAGCCAGCCCGCTAACTTCCGCATAGATAGGGTTCAGTGCCGCGTCAGCCCAGGTCAGGGTAACCAGTGCAAGGCAGGAGAGGGCATGTGATAGGACCTTCATGATCAAGTGTCGAAGGATCGGACGGTGGCGACCTGGGTTGAAAAAGCGAGGGGTATGGAAATGTCTGCGCTTTCAGAAAATGGGGAGCAATATGGCGGGGACGTGGTCAACACAAGCTGCAATTTAGACCGTACACGTGTACGCTTTCCGTGGACCGTAAAAGGTACAGTAGATGGACGGGCGAGTGAACCCAACAGTTACCTACGTTATATTGTCGGAGACAGGGCAACTGGCGAAATATTCACAATATACGGCGGTGGAGTAGGTAGTAGAGAGGTAGGGAATGGACTGTGGCGGCGAGTAGGGCAGGAGGGGGGTTTCAATCGGCTTTAAATACATAAAAGAGGAGACCGGGAACGGTGGGGGGGGGTCAAGGTACAGGGAAGGTCGGGCCAAAGGGAAGGGAAAAGGCTGCCGGTGGCATAATTCCCCTTCGCGAGGGGGGTGGCTCGCCGCGGGCCCTGCCCCTTCCCATCCGGACAAAGGCAGCACGGGGTCCCAGACCACTCCCCCCCCCTGCCTGCTCGCTCCGCCCCGGTGGCTTCGTATCGCAGACCGCCCTATGTAGTGGCAGCGTATAGGTCGATGGGTTGAGGGTTGACTAGGAAAAGATTGGGCGACGACCTTCAATGAAGGCAGCACAACGAGGGTACCGGGAAGTCCAGCCAATGTCCAGTTTCTCTTTCCCATCCGTTCCTCCCTGTCTTTCTCCACCTCGTTGACCAAGTTCGCCGGGGGCATGTCTCGTCCTGTCGATCGGCTAAGTGTGGGGAGGGGAAGATAAGGGAGAGAGAGTGTGTGTAGTGGGGAGGAAGGAAGAGAGTGGCCTTGTAGAGAATTGGAGCCGGCGACACGACCTGTCTTTGTCGGTCTTTCGCCACCCTGGGCCAGTCATGTCGCCCTATTCGATACCTGGCGCTGTCGGAGTCATTCCTGTGCCGTGACCATCCCTTTCGTCCCCCCTTGACCAGCTTTCGGTAGCTTAAAGGGACTGTCGTTTAGCATAGGGGTGTTGGCCGCAACCAATACTGGTATTCAGCCGAGCCCCAAAACGTACAGCCCTAAGTCAAACTAATGGCCGAGCTGCGCAGGGAAACATGTATCGGCCACTTATTTCCACCATCAAGGTAGATAACTACGGCTCACAGTGATATATTTATATATCGAATAGCGCTGAATGGAGACAAAAATATAAAATGGAACCATGTTCAGGTGAGGGCCGTTACGGCTGGTACCAAGGTTCTCTAGGAAAGTTAGTAGGTGAAATATATGGTAAAACGGGCTGACAGTAACGGCAGGTGGCAAAAATGAAACATAGTGATGGCATGCCAGTCAAGGTGATAAATGTGGAGTCGAGAACGTAGGGCTGGCAGTCGTTTAAGTGGAGCTGCAAGTACGAGATCCAAAGTCACGGGGTGATATAAATGGGTGGGATCGCGCCAATGGGCCCTTGGGGAGGTAGCTGGGCGGTTAATCCTTCGGGGTACCAGTCAACACCTCCTTGCTATTGAGATAATTATCCAGGACCTGTTGAAATGTCTCATTGTCTTGGGGCGTCACCTCATCCCACCCATCTTTAACCCGTATGAGAACCGTAGGGTATCCACTTCTGCTGTTCTCTTCGCAAATGTCGTTGTTGGGACCCTTGCCCTTCAGCTGGCACTTGACCTGTCCGTAGGCGTAGGCCCCATCGTACTTATCGAGCTTTGGAAACCACGCCTCTTTGAGAAATTTGGCACTAAATTTACATCCCTCCGCATAGATCAGCCATAGTCGTTTTTCACCGTACTGGCCCGCTTGATAATCACCAACATTCTCGGGGATAACCCGGAGAGCTTTACCCTTTGGGATCTTGGTCGACCATAGGTTAAAAAAACCGGGGCTATACGCGTAGTCATCGGCCTTCTTGAAGGTTTCCTTCATATCGACGATGTCTGACTCGGACATGGCGAGTACGTTTGCCAGGAGCAGAGGAGCAATGACGAGCAACGTGGTGGCGTACTTCATGTTGGCGGGCCAGGGTGGGTTTCAGTTGATCTTGCGCTTGGATCCACGGTACCAGTACGTGTGGCGGAGTGATGAGACGCAGGTATAGACCAGCAATACCTGGAGTATTGCCTGGGTGAAGCGTAATACGGAAGGCCAATATACAATAGACGAATTCGCTTAAGTTTAGTTGGCCAGTACTGCTGGGACCGTGAGTCTACTGCACTGGCTAGTGGCCGTAAAACGTGAAGTCACGGCAACTACATGGAATGAGACACCGCACGGCGTTGGTTTAATACGGATGATTTACACACATTGTCGACTTACGGATGGTTGCTAATGGTAGGATCTAAATCATCAATATGACAATAATGTCAAATTGAGCGTGTGGAGGAAGAGTGGGAATGGGAGAGCGGGAAGACAGGAGGAGCAGTGAGAGTTCATTATATATATAGATATATATTGCTGCACACAGCTGCAGATTGGTATATTAACCGAAGTAACGGCACCCCCCTCTCCCCTCCAGGTGAGGCGAATGACCTTTCTGGTCCCGAGTGCTCGCTTGAAAAAAGGGCCCTGCTGGGCACGTCAGCGGGAAGAGGGGAGTGGTCCGGGAACAATACTGCTCAATGAGGGAGCACCCGGCCGGCCGATAAAGAAGAGAGTAGGAAAAGTCTTTGGCAAAAAGACGGGAGGGATATCGGGGGGGAGGAAGGTAAAGGTCGAGGACCCAGGAAACGCCGAATTCATAATTCCACCCAGATGCCGTGTCGTATTCACCGGTCCCCTCGCAGTTCGGCAGATAGTATGTTCCGAGTTGACCATTAGATTTAGGGGAGGAAAGGAGGAGGGGGAGGGGCTAGTCTGTCGTCGAAGGAGCGAGAAAGAAAATAATAGGTCCCGCTCTTCGGCTACTGTAAAAGGGCCAGTTTGTGTACGGTCTGCAGAGAGCGGTAGGCTGTATGAGCTCATGTACGATGTGCAGCAGAGATGCAATGGCTCATTGGGAGACGTGGCGAACGGGGGTCTACAGCCATTACGTTCAACTCTTTACTCTCCATTCATCCAGCACCCAGTAGGAAAGCATGTATAGCGTTTGATGCATAGAGAGCAGACTCTCGAAATGGCGTTTGCATGGTTTAAAGAGTGGGCGTCGTGTCCTACCAACTAAAGTCACTGAGACTTACGACGCGTGGTCGGCTACCGACAGTTTCCCTTCTCCTGCTACCTATACTCCCGCTAGGCTATGTAGTTTCTCCGAGCGGGTAGCCTACCGAATGCCAGCAGTGCGTAGTACGGGGTCAAGCAGGATTACGGCACGCTTGGCCTCGGGTCATCTCTGTAACTAGTATTGGGTTCCTCCGGACGGGCGGTAGCTAGGCGGTGGCACCGTAGCTCCCGTGGTAGGACCAGTCTGCCGATGACTCCAGTCTCTCCGTACTTCTTCCGGCCGAAAGATTGGGGTTGGCCCATACTCTAGACTGCGACTGTCAATATAGGTCGAGAGACCATTCACATTAAACACGAGTTACACAAAAAAAGACGAACCGATAAACGGAGAGACACCTCGGAGGAGCGCCCTTCGGAATAGGTGACAGTTGGGGTGCCACTAGAGCTTCCGCTAGGCTCATACTACCAGTTAGATTCTGAAACGGTTTGCACCGTAAGGCTCGCTTCCTTTGGGGTCACACTCACAACCAGCGCGGATACACTGAACACCGGCCTTCATCAGCGTGTTTTGAGAGTACACCATTGGCGAATATTATTTCTGCTAGAATTCATCTTCCGTATTGCTCCGTTCTTCCTTGACCCTGACACCTCAGGCCCGGTGTACTACTCCGGGCTCTTAGACCAACATGCCTGAAGAATTGCGTGCGTTGTTACTCTGATTAGCCAGCCAGCAGAAACGAATTGTGAGGAACTTGGCCTATGAGCTATTCCGATCTTTCTCCCAATATAAAAGGCACTGCCGCACGCAGGTATAATTTACGATACGCACAACCCTTTCTCTTTAACATTTTATTTACTGTGACAAACAGCTAACCCCCCCCCTCCGTTGTGCACTGGACTCCAGTACAACACCAGTTGGCCATCTTATCACACTTCTTCCTTTGCCTCTTACTCCCCCCCTCGCAGGCCTACCGCTCTACCGT